>BHFT01039081.1:0-129332 GCA_004320025.1 Laticauda laticaudata
TCCATTCTGTTTATGCAAATTTGGGGCACTTTTGAGAGCGGATAACAACGGATGGAGGCACCCCTGAAATTTTGCTCGTTCGCTGTGTCCTTTTTGCATACGTTTTGCATCCGTCAGCCAGCGTGACCTAGCCTTAAAGCAGGGGTGGAATTCTACTGGTTCGGACCGGTTCGCACGAACTGGATGTTAAAGTTACAGCTGGTTCAACAAACCAGTATTTCAACAGAATGGCTGGCCCCCCTCTGCCCCTCCCAGGAGTCTCAACGTGGCCCATTTTCAATGGAGGCTCTGGGAGGGAGGAAAACGGGCCTTTTGGAAGTCCAGAAATGGGCATGTTTCCAGCTTCTGGAAGGCCTCCAGAGCCAAAGGAGGCTATTTTCACCCTCCCAGAGGCCTGGGAGAGGCCTCTGGACCTTTGGGAACATAAAAATGGCCTTCCCCAGGCTCTGGAGGTCCACTGGAAGCCCAAAACAGGAGGTTTTTCAGTAGGTCCTGCCCACCATGGCCCCACTCACCCAGCAACCGGGCAGCAAACCAGTTGCTGAGATTTTTGAATCCCACCCCTGGATGGGAACTCACCCCATCCCACAGCAGCACTTGGGTTAGCAGCCTTTCTAACCTCCAACTTAGTGTCATAACCAAGTGAGCCACCATGCTCCTAACCAATAATGTTGCCACAGGAGATGTAACCACATCCATTGTTATGTTTTCTTTTTAATTACTTGAGGAAAAAGCTTTCATTAGAAGAAATTATAACTATGAGGAATTTAAAATAAACTTAAGTACATTTTCTGGCCAGTTACTCTATTACATTCATTAGCTTTACAATGCTATTATAATAATCCAAAATTATAAAATCCTTAGTGGATTCAAAAATCGATATTTACTGTGACTGCAAACCAGACAGCATAGGGCTGCCTGGTGTGCAGTCAATTTTAAGAGATCCATGAAGAATGAGGTGAAGATACCCTTAAGTCAAACATGACTGAAAGAAAAAAACAATGGCAAACCACTTCCATCTTGTTGCTAAGACTTAGTTGGATATGACACTGTGATCACCAAGAGTAGGACTTGTCTCAAAGAAGTCTAACTTTTTCTCAAGAAAAAATATATTCCAGGGTATTTATCTCTCTTTCTGGTGTTTGAAAGAAAAAGATCCTTCAAAGCATCTTACTCCCTATTTTTCTATTGCTGTACAAAGATAGGGAATATTCTTGTCTGTCAGAATAGATTTTGTGAAGAGATTTAGACTGATCTCTCTCTCTCTCTGATCGATAGTGGATAATTAAAATAATTATCTTTTAAAACATTGTACGACAAGATAAAATTAGATTAACTTTGTGTACTACTAGCTTTGCTTTGGGATAGATTGAACTCTGACCAGTTAACTGAAGACATCCATTAACTCTTTTTTGGGAATTCTGTTTGTGTATTGCCCCATAACACTCCAACTGACCCAGTCAAATATATTATGGGAAATGTACTCTGTATATGAAATATGTGGTTAGGTACAGTACTGGCCCAGAAATCAGGGGATTGTGAGTTCTAGTCCTACCTTAGAAATATCAGAAAGAAAAGTGTTTGGAGTAACAAAGACTAACAATGAAATTTATAGACAAAGAAGAATCGATATATTGTACTGTCTGGGATGCCTGGTATGAACGATTTAAGAATAAAAAGAAATAAAAATGGCAATTAGGAAAAGAATAAGAAACTATGTAAATACTTATATCTAATTCATATATATCTATATTTATATATTGTTGAAATTGCATAATGAAAGAAATGTATATATAGAAAGATGATAAGGAAATATAAAAGATGTCTTGACTTTGATATAATGATGTATACAGTTTTATTTTATGTTTTTAAATTTTGAAAACTAAATAAAATTTACTAAAAAATTTTAAAAAGTGTTTGGAATACAAGGAGAAAGCATGCCAAGCTATGCATGAATGGTCTTTAAGGAGAGCTTTGAAAATAATTAAGTACAATGTTTAATTTTTTTCTTTTAATGACCTCTGAACAGATGATTTGCAAGTACAGAAAATTATGGAGAAGTATAATGAGTGGCTGCAAACTGGATAGGTACAAGCTGAATTTCCTTTTACATCATGTCTTATCTCCTTTGGCTTATAGTTTTGAATTCTTTTTCCTTGACTTTGTGTGACTTAATTTCCTTCAAAAAAGCACTGTGCTTTTTCCAGTATTTGAGGGGCTGCCACAAAAGGGGGGGGGAATCAACCTATTTTCCAAAGCACCAGAAATCAAGACAAGAAACAATGGATGGAAACAAACCAAAGAGAGAAATAACCTAGAACTAAGGAGAAATTTCCTAACAGTGAGAACAATTAACCAAGGGAATGGGTTGCCTTCAGAAGTTGTGGGTGTTCCATCACTAGAGGTTTTAGGAAGAAACTGGACAGCAACTTGTCTGAAATGGAATGGACTTTCCTGCCCAAGCAAACAGTTGGACTAGAAGATTTCCAAGGTCTCTTCCAACTCTGTCATTTTATGTCTGTGTCAAACAATTAATTGCATTTTCCTAAATGTGCCCTTTCAAGAGGCAACTGGACTTTCTCTTTTTTCTTTGAAGAAAAACCACAAAGTCCAACTTGCCTCTTGAAAAAGCACCTTCGGAACAGCCATGACTGAGAATCTCCATAGACCATGAATTATATTCATCATATCTGCTCTGTAGAGATACATAGCTGGCAGCAAGCAATCTCAGAACAATTCAATAGCCTTCTGCCATACTATTAACAATGAGATTTGTATTTTTCCATATTCTTTGCTCCGATAAAAATTAAGAATAGACATTTCTTGTTTTTGAAGCATGTTCATATAGAGTTATATTCTATCTAGTGTTCTACAAGGCATGATATGCACACCTAAAGAAAAGAAGTCCCAATTTTCCAACCGCTGTTGGTGTAAATGGACGAATATTAATTCTAGCACTGTCTTTTACACGCGTCACAGTAAACACTAAATAAAATCAATGAGATGTATGGAAGTAATGAAAAGATAGCCTTGTTCTCCCCAGGGAAGTTCCCATCATGGAGCCACTGGGATGTTCTTAGACTTAAATTTCATATAGGAATTGATTGGGAAGGAAAATTTAAAATTACCAATTGATTTTAATCACTTTAACTGAGTTAGTTTTTATGAATATGTATGATTACGAGACGGTACAAATGCCAGTTTCGGAATAATGCCATCAATGATAACTCAGTTTTTCATTTGTGATATAAGGACAGGAGGATTTCACTTTGATACCGCTGTGGAATTTTGGGGAACACAATCTCATTTTTGCCCGGTCTCAAATCAGGGTGGGCCTTTCTGCCATTGCTTCCTTCACAAATATTCTCACCCCCGCAAAATAGGGCTGTGAGGGTTCCAAGTAATAGACCTATACCAAGCAAAACTCTGAGGCAGATGAACTCCTCAAAGAATAGTTGCATTAAATATATCACATTGACATGAATCTGGTGAAAACTGACTCCGAAGGTTCCCATGGTTTTCACCTAATTAAAAGTGAAAGTTTTTCCCTCAACCCCAAACATTCAGTCACATGATCCAATCAAGGCACTGCCTGGTGGCCTGGTGACATCACTCCTCCTTCTTCCAGGCAGCTGTGTAAATGTCCTTGGTCCCCAAGAGAAATTATTTTGTTTTGACTACACAGCCCCAACTATCTCTAATCCCCCCTTCCCTATTCTTCAGCTCCAGTCAGTGGTGGGATTCAAAAAAATATTTCTACCGGTTTTGTGGCCGTGGCTTGGTGGGTGTGGCAGGGGATAGATACTGTAAAATCTCCAGTCAGAGGTGGTATTTTCCAGTTCTCCGAACTACACAAGCTACCAGTTCTCCAGAACTGGTCAGAACCTGCTGAATACCACCTCTGGCTCCAGTGTGGTATCACTGAATCTCCAAGATGGCTTCAGCCAGGCCAGCTTCAGGGTTGACACATTCATTGTAATAGGTAGCAAGGAATGCGATGACAGGTAGCATAATTCCTAGATTCCCAGGTAAGAAAGTAGTTACAGCATAAGGAAAACTGAAGATTTAGAGGACATGGTCCTCAGTGTATGACCACAATTTCTGTTGCTAAGCAGGATGGGTGCCAAATGAGCTTTCCCCCATTTTATAACTTTTCTTGCCTCAGTTGTTAAGGTAGTAATGCTGCTGTTAAGGGAACGTGGCTTCCCTGTTGATTTTGCTTGTCAGAAGGTTGCCAAAAGTGATCACTTTTGAGTGATCTCTGAGACAACACAACTGTCATAAGTACATGCCAGTTGCCAAGCATCTGAATTTTGATCACATGACTATGGTGATACTGCAGCGATCGTTAAATGTGAAAAGGGATTATAAGTCACTTTTTTCGATGCCATTTTAACTTTGAAAGGTTACTGAATAAACGGTTGTAAGTCAAGGAATACCTGTATATAGAAAATGAGGTGAGGTGTAAAATGAAGATGTATTTAGTTGTCATTTAAGAGGCAGCAATCAATTGATGATGTTGAATTTGCTTGTCAGGGATAAAAGGAAAAGTTTCTTTTTCCTTACTATCTTTTTAGGGAGGCATTCTTCCCTCTACATATTGTAGGTATGTAGGTGTGTTCATATATATATGTATGTGTGTATGTGGTATGTATGCATGTCTTAGGTTTCTTTGCTAGCTTTGTCTGTTTAATATAATTTTAATAACATTATTAATGGGGGGAAAAGAAATTAGCAGTAGCAAATCACAGTTTGTCAGTAGAATACTCCAGACTGTTATCTCAGCCAGCCCCGGCTCTCTAGCAGATATGAATTTAGTGTCAAATACTCTTTCATAATAAAACTCCCTAGGGGATCCTAATATCAGTGCTTATTACTCTTTCACATAAAGATAAAACTAGCCAAGTTCTTATTAGCCTCTTCAAGCTACTTCAACAAAAATAAAAATTGGTAAGAAAGAAATCTGGTTAGAGATCAGATGGCAAGTCTTGTGCAAAATCTCAATCAATCAATCAATCAATCAGTCAGTCAGAAAAGAGCTGGAAGGCACCTTAGTGGTCTTCTAGTCGAACCCCCTTCGCAAGAAGGAGACTTATACAATTTGAGACAGGTATCTTCTAGACTCTTCTCAAAAACCTCCAGCGAGAAGCACCCACAACTTTTGAAGGCAAGCTATTTTACTGGTTAATTGTCCTCACTGTTATGAAGTTTCTCCTCAATTCCAGGTGGCTTCTCTCCTTGATTAGTTTTCATCCATTGTTTCTTGTCTTGCCTTCTGGTGCTTTGGAAAATAACTTGACCCCCTCATCTTTGCGGCAGCCCCTCAAATACTGCAACACTGCTATCGTGTCCAGTGGTGGGATTCAGCCAGTTTGCACCAGTTTGGGAGAACTGGTTGTTAACTTTCTGAGAAGTTTGGTGAACTCGTTTTTGGAAGAAATCATTAGGGCAGAGAACCAATTGTTAAATTATTTGAATCCCACCACTGATCATGTTATCTCCTAGTCCTTTTTTTCTCTAGACTAGCCCTACCCAGTTCTGCAACCATTCTTCCTGTTTTAGTCTCCAGGCCTTTAATCATCCTAGTTGTTCTTCTCATTTATATTTATCTCATTTATCACCAGATTATCCAAGACTTGAAAAGAATGCAAACAGTCTCAAATTTCTACTTTTCCTCCTCAGAAGCATTAGAAGGGGGGAAAGTGAGAGCACCATTTTTTTTCCTCCTTAATTTGCAAAAGCTGCTGCAATAGGAATATATGAAAAACACAATCCCTCCCCTGTTCCTGTTGTATTCAAGAGTTAAGTTATTCTTGAGCATGACAGGGTGGTTGGGGGAGGTGGTAATTCAGTCAGACAAATTAAATATATTGGAGGGGACAAATTGAGGATTTTTTTTTCCTTGAGCCAACTTCAGTCCAATGGGATTAGAAATCGCTGAGATATTAAATCTCGAAAAGGGGATTTATAATACAAATGTGACAGAACTTTAATTATAGCCAGTAGCACTATGGTGTACTTTTATGTACCATGTTTTCATAAGGGCATATTCCAAAACTAGAAGAGAGAGCAAGATTAAATTGCTTTTAAACTAAGTTCAAGCCATTAGACTAACTCAAAAATCCTAAATACCTGCATTTTAGGATTTTTTTCTAAACAGGAAAGCACCAAAAATCTTTCTTTTTATTCATGGACAAAGTTGAGTGGGATGATGACTTCTCTGACACTGAACTACTCAGTGAGTTCTATCGCTTTGCAAATAGGAGTGTTTGAAACACAACTTCTTTAGGCAGCTTTGCTTGGAAGGGAGCAAGAGAAACAGGATCTTGTGGTGGGACTGTACTTGAGATCGTGTGCTTAACAAGAGGCTGTTGTATATTGTGTAGACCAGTGTTTTCAAACTTGGCAACTTGAAGAGTATGGAAAACCACTTTGCATAAGAAAAAAAGCTAACATTTCTTTCTCAGGCTAATCGCTTGCATATGGGGGATAGAAATGAGAATTGAGAGTAGAGTTTTCCACAGGATATGTTTTTTTTTTAAAGTCAAGATGGCAGCCATGACAGCATAATCAAGCATTTAAAAGTGTTGGTTATCACCTAAAACAGGGGTATTCAAACTTGACAGGTTTAAGGCTGTCAACTCTCAGAATTCCTCCTCCAGTCATGTTAGCTCAGGAATTCTGGGAGTTGAAGTCCACAAGTCTTAAAGCTGTCAAGTTTGAAAACCCTTGTTTGTAAATTTGCTAAGTTTGAAGACCCTTGATCTAAAAAGACCTTTAGGGATTGGTTATTGGGGAACTGCCTGTTTCCAGTTGATTTTGTTCATCTGGTGAAATCAGAGCGAACATACCGTAGATCCAGTGGATAAGTCTGTCCTCTGGTATGATCTCCCCCAGAGATCTGGATGGATCCCACCCTGGTGATATTTAAGAAATTTTAGGAGAAGACTTTAGGAGCAAGCTGATATCTGAGCTCCTAAATGGCACCTATTTATGCATTTGTCCTTGGGCCGCTCATGATTCCTATTTTTTATTTTATTATTTATTATATTTTAACTTCTGCTACTTTTTCATTGTAATCCTCCCAGTCTTTGGGAGCTGGATGGCTTGTAAATGGTATGTTTTTTCTCCTGTTTGATTGTGTTCAATTCTTGGAGACTGCTTAGTCAATCACCTGTAATTTTCTTGGCAAAGTTTTTCACAATTGGTTTGCACCATTGCCTCCTTCCTAGGGATGAAAGAAAGTGATTGGCCTGAGGTCACCCAGCTGGCTTTGTGCCTAAGAAATAGAATTCATGTGTGATGCCTCAGCCTCTGGACTCGTGATGGCAAACCTATGGCACGCTTGTCAGAACTAGCCCACAGAGCCATCTCTGCCAGCATGCGAGCCGTTGGCCCAGCTCAGTTCTACTGTGTATGCATGTGCGCCTCCCACCAGCCAGCTGATTTTCAGGTATCTGCCGTGTATGCAGGAGATGTGTGCGCATGCACAGGGAACAGAGGGCGTGCGGAGGAGTCACATGGGGTAAGGGGAGCATGGAAGGTCACATGCATGTGCAGGAAGTGGGGAGCATGAGGGGGTTACATGCATATGCACAGGGGGTGGGGAGCACGGGGGGCCATGTGTGCATGCACAGGATAGGAGTGCGGGGGATATTGCATACATTGCATTATGAATGCAGGGATGCCTACATAATTTCGGCATGCAATGATAAAAAGGTTAGCCATCACTGCTAGACCAAAGTGGCTCATCACACCAGATGTGATGAGGAAGGTTTTCCAGGAAAGCTGCTCTTTCCTGGAAGCAATCCTGCACACACGCACACTTGGCACAGGCTCCTCAGGAACCTCCTCATTGCTGCTGCCAGCACCCACAATCTCTGAAGGCAGCAGTGCCCTCCCTAATGGTCCTGGCCCCTCATCTGAGTCCCCTCTCTCCTCAGCCACCCGCACCTGCTGCTGGCTAACCACAACACCTTCCGATGGAAAAACATTCTCCAGAAAACAGAAAATCAGACCATACTTACTGAAAGACAAATCCAATCCATCAGCCTCAATGGAATTTGTTCCATTGCATCAATGGAACAAATCAGCTCAAAATGACTAACTGAATGAAAGAATGATAACTTAGATTGAGCAAACTGTCAATCTGGGTAAGCAAAGATAGTCTACAAGATGTTTCAAAGTTGCTGTAAGTTTGCCATGTGAATGTTTTTATTTTCCTCTTACTATACGATTTTTACAGATTGCAATCAGTAGCCACCACCCAACAGCACACTCAGATTACAGCACAGGGCTTAAAGCACTAAAACCTCCTCTTAATTTCCATCGATTCACTTTGCATATATCAAAGAACATTTTACGACACAACGTTGTGCTGATGTAGGTACAAGAAAGGCACTAAGCATAATGTATAGGCTATAGCAAGTGATTTATTGAACCGACTGGTAAGTATAAAAAAAAACAAGCAAAGGGCTAATCTGATTTATGGTTCTAATTTTGTTTGGTCACAGTTGTTACTTGCCATTTTTTTGTAGAACGGAGGAATTATCATGAACAATAAACTTCAAGGAATCATTACCTCTGGCATTTGTAAGTGTGCTTAAGTTGCATACTTAATTACAAAAAACAAAGATGTATTATTTTCACCCATTTTTATCCTTCCGCTGAAGACCAGACAATCACAAGGTATTTAAATATCCATTATTTAAAGGATAATATACAAAATTGCAATGTTTAGTCAATTAATCAGTTGGATTAAATGACTGAGATTGCAATTCTATAACTTCTTATCAGAATTTGTTCGCCTGCTAAGTAGGGGAGTCCAGTTTGGGAAGGAAGGAAGGAAAGAAGGAAGGATGGATGGAAGGAAGGAAGGAAGGAAGGAAGGAAGGAAGGAAACAATATAACAATTAATATATGGAAGAATGATAATGAAGTCCAACAGAACACCTTTCCTTTCTCTATTCTCCTGCTGGACTGAGAATGCAGAACCTTTATCCATTACTTAGTTATCATTCAGCATAAGTTTTATTCCAATCCCAACCCTACTTGAAACTTATTTCACAGGTTCTTTAATGAAGTGAAACTTTCTTAGGAATAAAACACAATGGGAATGTTACATACTAAGGACAAGATGAGAAGGTGCCTTATATTCTCACAGATCTTGTAACAAGAATTCTAGTGTAGGAACAAAGGTCCCTAATTTTCATTCTATTAATAGTAAGTTCAAAATAGCTGATATAGAAAAAAAAACATAGAAAGGATCCAAGACAATCTTATTCCAAAAGCATCCTTCATTATGGAGTTTTAAGAAACAATACGAAGGAGAATGTCTTTTGACCACATAGCTTAGGAAACCCAAATGAATTTGGAGAATTTATCAATTTAACCACTCCAATTATTTCTTTAAGCTAACATTGTCTTCAAACAACCCAAATAATGGCAATAATTGACAATGTTATAGCTAAAAGGAGGTGGAGGAGCTCAGTTGTAGCCTCATGGACATAAGAAGGTTCTCTGTGGAATGTATCAGGAACTGCTGATATGTAGATTCCAAATGATCTTAAGTACATGCCTACCATTTTCAAGAAGATACACTAGAAAATTCAAAAATCCAAGAAAACATTACTCCTGGGTGTTATCTGGCACCCAGATAACACCCAGATAAATACAAGACCCACAATCTATAATAGCCCAATCAAGAAAGTACCAACTCAGACCATCAACAGCCTAATCAAGTAACCAACAAGAACATTCTCACTAACACTGAGAAGGGCAAGTCACTGGTATATAAACAGAGAATAAAACTCATTCCCTTCTAACATTGATGATAGATAGAATACCTTTATTGTCATTGCATTCCACAAATACAATGAAATTTGAAAGCTACTCCAGTACAATGCCCCAAACACCACATCACAATCACACTAGTTTTAAAAATTAAAATAACAACAATAAATAATGATAATGATAATGATAATGATAATGATAATGATAATAATAATAATAATAATAATAATAATAATAATAATAATAATAATAATAATAAATCACAAATGCAGTGTTTGATTCAAGACAATTACTGCCTTGGAAAGGAAATTGTTTCTCAATCTATAAGTCCTCATTTTAAGACAACTATAATGCCCCCCGATGGTAACAGATCGAAATATGAATGTCCAGGATGAGAACGGTCTGTGGAGATTTTTAATGTTCTAGAGAGGAGTCTAGTAATGATGTTACCTGGTTGGGTAATGAAACATCTGCAAGAAAACAACCAAGCTCAGAGAGCACCAAGAACTGCATGATTACTCATAATTATATGTAATTCCATTTAAGCAGTTCTGAATGTCTTATAACCTGTTGACAAAATACAATTTTGAAATGTAGAAATAACAAGAAACAAGAAAAAGGAAGGGCAAAGTCTCAATGTTCTAACAATAATAAAAGCCACACGCACCTTAAGCACATTTCAATAATACATCTATTTCTCAGTGCTCTTCAGAATAGTCCCATTCATCACGTTAACCAAAAAAGGACAAAGGATGTTATTTCAAGGACAATCATCAACAAGAAGTATGGCTACAGAATCCTTGAAGATGGTATTCTTTGGCAGAAGGGCTCTTACTATGTCTTCTCTCTTTTATTTTATTCAATGGACAAGCAGAAAGTCCTAATAATATCCAGGACTTAAGTAAGGCTTTCAATGTTCAGCCAGGACCTGGAATGACACCCAGAATCTAACTAATAGCCAATGCAACTCCCTCAATGCACTCAGTACCTATTAGAGCACTGCATGCTTAACCAACTTCAGCTTTCTATTAATCTTCAGTTAATCTCCATGCACAGAGAGTTGCAATAATTCATATATTAGGTGACAAGGGCAGGGGTTATCATTAGCAAAGCCTTCTATTCCAGAAATAGTTTCAACTGACATAATGCATGCAATTCAGAGGTGATATTCAGCAGGTTCTGACCAGTTCTGGAGAACTGGCAGTGGAAGTTTTGAATACTTTGGAGAATCGGCAAATACCACCTCTGATGGACCCCGCCCCCATCCATTCTCTGCCTCCCGAGTCCCAGCTGATTGGCTGGGTCTTCTTTGGTTGCCCTGCACAGGAGAACGGAGCTGGAAAGCAGGTTAGTGAGGTGGGGGGGGAATGGGGATTTTGCTGTATCCTTCCCCTGCCATGCCCATCAAGCCATGCCCACCAAGCCACACCATGCTCACCATGCCACGCCCACAGAACCAGTAGTAAAAAATTTTGAATCCCAACACTGATGCAACGAAACCAAAGCCCATCTTGATAACAGCCATTACCTGTTGCTGTAGCAGGAGCCACAAGAGAATTTTCAGGTTGCGAACGAGATGTGTTTAGAGAGCTCCATCCTACCCACAGCTAAAGGTAGACTGTCTTTCTCCAAAACTATTTAAGAACTGGAAAACTAGTAGAACAGAATGTCTCTCATGTTCAGCTCTTGCAGCTAGCCTTGAAGAAAGGCTAATAGTATTGATGACTGTTGGTAGATTCAGTGGTGGGCTGCAACTGATTTTACAATCAGTTCTGAGAGAGCACACACACAGCATTCAAATACAGCAATTTGAAGCTCAACTACTTACCTTTTAGGGCAGCCCCGGTAAGTAGAACAGCTGAGGCATGGAAATCAGCTGTGCCGTGTGAATCAAGTGAACCAGAAAGAAAGAAAGAAATATAGGACAGGATAGAGCGGGGTGTGTGTGGGTGAGTGGACGGGGTCAGCTGATGATCAGAACTACCAGTTTGCTAGAACCAGTCCGAACCAGCAGCATCCCACCACTGGGTAGATCTAACAAAAACAAGAGTTGCACTTTCCCTATTCCAATCCCAACACCAGTCATTCGTAGGAGCAAACAATGCACTATTCATGCTTGAACCATAACCAAATCAAGATTTCTTCTGGAGTTTTTTTACAAAAGTAGCTACACCACCATCTCAATAACCATCCCTAAGAAGAGCTGTTCTGAACAGTTATCGAGATTCTGGAGTGGAATCAAGCAATGGTTTCTTAAAGAGGTAGTAAACCATTACTTTCTTCAAAACTGGTCACAACCCCTTGCTTAAGGATGCATTAATGATCTCTCGTACTCATTATTAGCAGTCATTTCTAGACTTTTACCTTAATATGGAATAATTTTGAAATTATTTGGAAAAAATGTTTTGGAGTTTGCAGGAATGTAGTAAAAGCTTATCTTGAAAGCAGATTGTTTCAGGTTTTTCTGAAGACATGAAAAATTATGCAGTTGCATTAAATAGACTTCCTTCTTCCCTCCCTTCCTCTTTCTTTCTTTCTTTCTTTCTTTCTTTCTTTCTTTCTTTCTTTCTTTCCAATTGTTACACTACTATTTCTCTCTTATCTCCTCTTAATAATTGAAAACTAACAGAAAAAATTGTAGAAAGGAAGAAACAGGCACATTGTATGAATGGTAAATGTATTCTGGGCTTTCCATAAAGTTTCATGATTGAAATTTAGCTGTTGCATAATAACGGGCCAGTTCAGTCTTGAGAATTCATTTTAGTTGGTGAGGATATGGCTGTCCCTTAATTTTTTAATTACATTCTGTATGATTTGTTTTCTTAAAGTATTGCTAATAAATAAGTAATATTAATCATTAAAGAGAAGTAATAAAAACAGTTTAAAAGTTTACGATGCCAAGAAACATTATCAATGGTTCATTGTCTGTTACCAAAGAGTCAATATAAGAACAAAGAGATATCAATGGCAAAGTGACAAATATAGGCAGATGGTCCTGTTAAACCATTCATGGTTGACATAGTCAAACCCAGTAGGAAAGTCAGAGTACTCTAAACATCTTTAAAAAAAAATTCTGATTAATCAAACTAGGTACAGACAGCAGGTTGAAACTGCATTACAAGCAGTGCAGCCATCCTTTTGTTTTGCCTTACATTTAAAATAACTGCAAATAACGAGAGGCAATCTATATTAACTTCAATTTTGGGGCATGGCAAAGGACTGAATACCTAAAGATTCACTCTCTCACCATGTTTATGCTCTCCCCATCTCAAACCTGTCACTTATTCTGTAAGCAGGTGGCCAAGTGGTTAATTTTTCTTAAACTCTCTGGAAGAAGGAGTGATTCTTGATTCTTGACGAATGTAAATTTTCTTTCATGTACACTGAGAGTATTTACACCAAGATAAATTCCTTGTGTGTCCAGTCACATTTGGCCAATAAAGAATTCTGTTCTATTCTATTCTATTCTATTCTATTCTATTCCATTCCATTCTATTCTNTCTATTCTATTCTATTCTATTCTATTCTATTCCATTCCATTCTATTCCATTCCATTCCTTATTCTGTTCTATTCTATTCTACAGAGGCTTAGAAATCCTACTTCTTATATACTGCTCTCCCAAGAGCAAAATTGCCCAACACCTTGTGTTCTGTCTCTAAGGAAGCATTTAGGGAATGGGAAATCAGGAAAACTGATACCTTATCTGCTCCACAGAAATAATATCCTTTCTATTCCAAAAGATAAAAAGAAGAAGAAAGATGCCCCCGAAAAACTGCTCTTAATTTACTCTACATTATTTATCATTTATAACATTTTCTTTACAGTGCGTTGAAATGCAAACTCATTCAGTAAAAAGCAATATATTTTTCTTTCTCGTACACTTGTTTACTATGAGAATTGGATGTTTGTAGTCATGGGGTGGTGGAAAGCTATTAAAAAATGAATCTGGCACCCCAACAGAAGTTTATATTGTATATTTCATCCTTTTATGGTTCAGTCGTGAGATATCTAGGCCCCTTTAGAGTATTTTGAGAGGGGTATTTTTTTGTTTTTGCTTTTCATTGTCTCAATTCAGCTCTGATAGAATTACAGCTGCTTATCGACGCAGCCATCTGGAGGGAACCTTTAGAAGTTCCCCCTCCCCTCACAATTGCACTCTTTTCATTGTGAGTTTTTAAAAGGTTTTCTAGGTTTTTTTAAGTTGAATTTCTAAGACTGGATCAAATTGCATTTCTCAGTAGGCTTATTGATGTAAGAATTGGTCATAACACTGAGATGGAGGATAAAATGCAATAAAACAACATCACAATGAAATAAAAATAATAATACAGATAATCCAGTGCTGTCCTGTTTACACACACACACACACACACACATACACACTCACCAAGAGCCAGCACCAGCTCAACCCCAATAAGTTCCACAGGAAAAGGTAAGTGCACCAGACAAACAATTTGTCCATAGGCAAAGGCAAATCCACAGGGCAGAGGCAAGGCTACAAGGCAAAGCAAGGCAAAGGGAAATCCACAAGGCAGGGGAAACACCACAAGGCAAGGGAGGGCAAGTCCACAAGACAAAGGCAAGTCCACAGGCAAAGACAAAGACAAGACAAGGCAAGGCAAGGCAAGACCACAAGGAAAGGAAAGGAAAGGTAGGCCACAAGGCAAGGCAAGGCAAAGCCGCAAGGCAAGGCAAGGGAAAGGCAAGGCCACAAGACAAAGGCAAGGCCACAGGCAAAGGCAAAGACAAGGCAAGGCCACAAGGCAAGGCAAGGCAACAAGGCAAGGCAAGGCAAGGCAAGGTAAAGCCACAAGGCAAGGCAATGCCACAAGGCAAGGCAAGGCAAGGCCAAAAGGCAAGGCAAGGCAAGGCCACAAGGCAAGGCAAGGCAACAAGGCAAGGCAAGGCAAGGCAAGGCGGCAAGCGCNCAAAAAAAAAACCATGACAAAAAAAAGCTGCATGAATAGGTCTCTCATCACCTTAGATCAAAATTAGCTGTCACCACTAAATTAAGCAGGGGGTATCCCTTATTTTAAATTTGTAAAGAATTGCACATGAACAGGGGTGCAATGGCTCACTAGTTAAAGATGCTGAGCTTGTCAGCTGGAAAGCTGACAGCCAGGGTCGAGATGTGAGCTCTGTGCAATGGGGCGAGCTCCCATTCCTTGCCCCACCTCCTACCCGCCTAGCAATTCAAAAGCATGGAAATGCGAGTAGATAAATAGGTACCACTTCTGTGGAAAAGTAACAGCATTCCATGTGCCTTGGCATATAGTCATGCTGGCTACATGGCCCTGAAAAATGTCTTTGGATAACACTGGCCCCAAGGAATGGAGATGGGCCCTGTACCTAAGAGCTGGACATGACTGGACAGAAAAACATTTGCTTTTATAGGAAACATGACCTGAATTTGTACAAAGAGGTCATGTTTAATTTTGTACCACGCAACAACTTCTTTACTTAAGGACCCCTTGAAAGATACAATTTAATCAAGGTGGCTTTGATTTTTGCACGCAGCTGTAAACGTTTCCCTGAAGTTGACCTTAATTCAAGGAGCAGAGAAAAAGAAAGAGCCCTTTAAAAAAAAGCAGTATTATGTCACAGGAGGATGTGAAAGTGTTTTCTCTTCTGCATTTTTCCCTGCAGAAAACATTCACTATCCACAGGGAAACAAACTAATGTAGAAAGAGCGATGGACTTGTTTCATCAACCAACCCATATACGCATATTTTAGTACACTGGGTTTTCTCTCTCCACCCCTTCTTTTATTATGCCATTCCAAGTTTCCAAGTCTGTGGCACTGTCAGGAAAAATTAATTTTAACATTGGCACAGAAGAGTGACTCAATCCTTTTGCTTTAATTTACTTCTCTGCTAAGAGCTGAGATCAGATGTACCGCAGCAGAGGGAAAGGACAGCTGTACGCTATATTGTAGAAAATGACAGTGCTAAATTAATCATGCCCTATCAGGAATTTGAATTCTTTCAGAGATGCTCAAGACTGTATAAAAAATTTAGTGGTGAACAGTGAAAGCAGGCAAGAGAAAGCTTCAGAAGCCACTTTTCAATGGGCTTTCCTTTTTCCCCCCGTAATTTATATGCCAGCCACTTCCTCAGTTTATTTCCAAAGTCATTTTTTTTTTTTGCTTTCCATAATTCATTTTTTATTTCAATTTCCCTTACTGTGGCTGCTAATTGTCATTATAAAAACTTCATTTGTTGGGAAACGCCTCTCTGGGAATTTCTTTAAATCTTCTTTTTTTCTCTTTATTCCATTCAGGTAAAATGATATTGAACTCAACAAGAGAGAAATGCTGTATTAATGGACAATGTGGCCATACCAAAAAAAAAATAATAATTCCATCAATGTTATTCCAATTAATAGAAAGAAAGTGGTCAACTCCCTAGTGAAAATAGATGAATATCTGAAGAAACAAAATTTATCGAAGATGACAGAGGAATGGAGAGAGATTATTAATGGACTTCTAACAATAAGAAAAGTTTTTGAAGCTATTGAAAAAGGTTAAATGAGGAAAGGTGCATGGACTCCATGGATTTTCAGATTCTTATTTTAAATGTTTTCAGAATGAATGTTTACAATCTTTACAAATACAATGAGCTCAATCCTATAAGGAGGAAAAATGCCAGAGAGATAGAAGTAAAGACCAAGATCACATTAAAACCTAAGGAGGAGCAAGATATAGGCTGTAGGCTGATATTATTAAATAATGACTACAAACTATTCACAATGATTCCAGATGACAGACTGAGAATAATTTGGCAAAGATTTATTCATGAGGATCAATGTGGGTTTTTACCTAACAGACAGTTAAGGGACAATGTTAAAAACGTGTTATACATTTTACAATATTGAGAACAACATAATGCAAAAAAGATAGCTTGATTTTCTTGGATGAAGAGAAGACCTTTGACAATTTGAACTGGATTTCTTTGTTTGAGGTTTTGAAAGTTATGAATTTTGAAAAGAAGTTTATAAAATGGAGAAAATCAATTTACACTTCACAGAAAGTACAAATAATTGTTGATGGATAAATAATAATAAAACCCTAGGAGATACAAAAAGGAACAAGATAAGGTGCCAACTCTCCCCCTTCTTGTTTATTTTGGTTTTTGAACAACTGAACTGATTATGGATGTAAAATTTTTAAAAAGAAACTTTTAATTTAAGAACTCTTGCAGATAACTTGGTGTTCTGGAAGATGCTTTAAAGCACATTGAAATATTTATGAAAAAGATTAAAACAATTTTGTTCATTAGCAAGTTTTCAGATTAGTAAACAGAAGACAGAGATGTTAACAAACCATGAAACTAGAAGATCAAACAGAATTTATGATTACAACAGGTTTTAAGATTGAGTAAATAAAATATCTAGGTATTAATACAGCAGGTATGTATTGTATGTTATTTCAAAATAAATATGAAATAAAGTTTAAAAAGTTTTGTTAGGTTGGGAGAAATTACAACTTTGGTTGCTGGGAAGAATTTCTGTGATAAAAATGAATGTTTTGTTGAGAATGATGTTTTGTTTCAGTTTGTTTTGACAACTGATCTGGGGCATTTTAACATGTTTGGTGGATGTGTAAAAAAGCTAGAAAATTTTGGATTCAAATACACACAGATTCAGAGGATCCTAAAAAAATAATCTTCAATTGAGACTAAGGGTTTTCTTTGGGGACTGATGGACAAAAGTTATGGTACTTTGTTTCTGTACATGAAAAGTGCACTGAGATTATTTTTATACAAAGAGATGGAAAGACTCTGCATTGCTGTGATGGAATAACGCTTGGTGAAGATGATGGAAACTGCTGAGATGGTTAAACTAAAAATAAAGGCAGGCAGGCAGGCAAGCAGGAAGGAAGGAAGGAAGGAAGGAAGGAAGGAAGGAAGGAAGGAAGGAAGGAAGGAAGGAAGAGAAAGAGAAAGAAGAAAGAAAGAGAAAGAAAAAGAAAGAAAGAAAGAAAGAAAGAAAGAAAGAAAGAAAGAAAGAAAGAAAGAAAGAGGAAGAAAGAAAGGAGGGAGGGAGGGACAGAGAGAGAGAGAGCAAGAATGAGAGAGAGAGAGAAAGGAAGGAAAGAAGGAGAGAGGGAGGAAGGGAGAGAGGGTGGGAGAGAGAAGGAGAAAAAGAAAGAAAGAAAAGAAAAAGGGAGGGAGGGAGGAAGAAAGGAGGGAGGAACAGAGAGAGAGGGAAAGAGAGGAAGGGAGGGAGGGAGGGAAGAGAGGGAGAAAGAAAGAAAGAAAGAAAGAAAGAAAGAAAGAAAGAAAGAAAGAAAGAAAGAAAGAAAGAAAGAACAACCCCACGGCCAGGGAGAATCTCAGTCATCCAGAGGAATATAAATCCTTCCATTGCTCACGATTCTGTCAGAACTGAAGAAGTTTCTTGGATAAGAAGTGAAATGTCTTCAAGGAAAAAACAAGAAAGTCTAATTGTCTTTTGAAAAAGCACCTTTGGGATAAGCCATATTTCACCACTCTAAAGTAGGACCAAGAATAAATACAGGCAGCTATAATGATCAAATTTTGACAACTTATGTTTTTTAAAAGAAAGATGGTTTAAAGTGGATAATGTAGGAGATAACCAGGATGAGCCCAAGGGATGAGGGAGGTAAAACAAGTCACGAGTCCCTGTGTGCCTGCAACAGATCCTGCTCATTTTCTGCTCATTTCTCTTGACTCTTAGAAGCTCACGTTTTGTAGAGAAGCTTGCCAATAAATCTTTATACTCATTCAAAATGATTTCCCTGGTGCTTGACAGATACCAATCTCCCAGGACACAAACATGCCCCGTAAAGTCAACAAGAATGTAAAATTAACCTTCCAGCCCATATGTGTTCCATGGAGGTGCAGGGAGTTTTAGCGCTGTACTTGTTTAGGATATCAGTTTGGAGAAATCTTCCTTAAGCCATCACCCTATTTAGATGAGACAGACACAAACTTTGCCAAATCATCAGTAATTAAAAATAAGACTGATCTAAAGGAGGAAGAGAGATGTACATTTACCATTGTACATAAATGGCGAGGAGGTGGAGACCGTTGGTAGTTTTAAATTTCTGGGCACTTATATCTCAGAGGACCTCTCATGGACTATGAATGCTAACATGCTTATGAAGAAGGCACAGAAAAGGCTGTGCTTCCTGAGAATAGAATAGAATAGAATAGAATACGAATGAGATGGAAGACAATACATATACACAAATATAATAAGTGAAAAAGAATGGAATGGAATGGAAGGGAATGGAATGCACTAGAATAGAATAGAATAGATATATGAATAGAATAGAATAGAATGAGATGGATACCAATACAAACGAATATAATACAGTGAAAAGACATAGAATAGAATATAATAGAATAGAATAGAATAGAATAGAAATAGAAATAGAATAGAAGTAGAATAGAAACAGAACAGAATAGAACAGAATTCTTTTTTGGCCCAAATTGATTGGGGCACAGCAAGGAATTTTCTTGGTTGCAAATGCTCTCAATGCTACATAAATAAATATTTACATTCGTCCAAGAGTCAAAAGAATCATTGAGCTACAACACTTATTGATATCATCAGATACAATAAGCAATTAAATCATAACTAGAACCAGTCAGTGGTGTATTTGACCGGTTTCTGCCCGGTTCTGGAGACCGAGTAGCGGCAATCGAGTCAGTGGAGACCAAACCGGTTTCTCTCCAACTGCTTCTGTGATTTGTGGCCCACAGCCCCCCAACCCTCCCATACTTCATTCTATGGCCAGAATTTGGAAGCACAAGCTGCGTTTGCATGGCACAGAGAACAAGCTGCGCAGCAGCTGCTTGCAGAACCGGTCATCGTGCAGGCTGCCAGGAGGGAAGCAAAGTTAGAATGCCCTCCAATGTCCTGCCGCAAATGTCCATGCAACTGCACAAAAGTATGCATTTGGCGCACGCATGCACACAAAGTGTGTGCATGTGTGCAAAGCGTGCACACCAACCAATGCCATGCCCACTGAATCAGAGGGCAATTTATTGAATACCACCAACTGGAAACAGTCAATATAAATCGTGTCGTAAGGATACAAGTGACAAAGTTACAGTCATACAGTCACAAGTGGGAGGGGATGGGTGATAAGGAGTGATGAGAATGCTCAGGAAGGTATAAATCTATCTCAGCATCTCCTTCTGTCTTACTACTATAGTGCCATTGAGAGTGTCCTGACATACGGCATTCTTGCACGGTATGGAGCAGCTCAGCAGCAGACAAAAAGGGTCTCCAGGGAAATCATTCAAACTGCCCAGATTTTCATCGGGCTCCAGCTACTAGCCCTGGATGATATCTTCACCTCTCGCTGTTTGAGGAAGTTGCACAATATTCTCAGAAACTCTTCCCATCCTGCTTACAATCTTTGTGAACTGTTGCCTTCTGGCAGAAGATACAGAACAGTTAAAACTTGGACCACACGTTTTCTGAACAGTTTTTTATCCCAGAGCTATAATTGCACAACAATGAACTTAAGGACCACCATCAGTGAGTGTTGGACAATATTACTTGGTCTGTTGTGTAGATGCTTGTGTGTTTTTAGGGGGTGGGGAATTTTGGTGGGGGGTTGTTTGGGGATTGTCATGTATTTGTGCATGTTGGGTTTGGTCTCTGGGTGTTATGTGAATTTTGTTGTATGTATACTGTGTATATACGTACAATGACAATAAAGAATTCAAATTCAAAAGGATCTAAGCTTTGAGACCTTTGCAGCGAATACCCAGACAGAGAGAATGAAGTCATGAGTTTGTTTTTTGCATTCTCGCCTTTCTCTTTCTCATCTTCTCATCTTTCCTACTTGTCATGAGTAAAACATGGGCAGCTACGTGCCTCTTCATTTCAACTTGTCACACTCAAGCTGGATGCTGACGCTCCTATTGGAATATGATGATTTATCATTTGTTTGTACTTTATGATTTATGATCTATGACATCACTTTTTTTGTTTTTACGTACACTGAGAGCTTATGCACCAGAGACGAATTGCTTGTGTGTCCAATCACACTTGACCAAAGAAAAATATTCCTATTCCTTTTTCTTAATTCAGTCCCCTACATTTAGTATTGGAAACAGAGCTGGAGATAATTCCCCATTACATTGCTTTGCTGTTTTATCACTTTTTCATGCAATAGTCCTCCACATCAGCTGCGTAAGGTGAATGGGAAGAGATGTGAATTATCCCCATTAGTGGCTTACTGCTGATAGTCAACTGCAGTTTGAATTAATCAGCGCATGCTTGGCTGCAGCAACAAGCCCAGGGAAGACACAAATGTGCAAATTTGCACTCCTGATATACTGCTGTCTGCTCTGCAAGAGATTTCAGATCAGAGCCAGGTTTCCACAATGCTACAAAGTTGGTGACCATAAACTTACCTTTTCACTGGCAGGCAGCCAAGAAGAAAAAGAACAGCGCTACAGTTTGAAACCGAAAATCTCAGTAAAAATTCACCTGAATTTTAACTGGCTGGGATGTTGGTGATATAAAAAGCAAGCTAGGATTGCATGAGTGATACAGATTTTTAAAAGAAAATAAGACGAGTTCAGTGCTCATCTATAAAGATTTTTTAAAAACCAATCCTAGGTAAAGATAAATGTTTCCTTTCTCCCGTTGCTTCTGACTCTAGAGGCTGGTCCTCATCTCCATTTTTGGGACAAGGGAACCAGCATTGTCCAAAGACATCTCCATGGTCATATGGTCAACATAGTCATGGTGGCACAATGATTAGAATGGCAGTATTGTAAGTTAATTCTGCCAACTGCCAACAGTTTGATTCTCATTGGCTCAAGGTTGACTCAGCCTTCTGTCTTTCCAAGGTCAGTAAAATGAGGATCCAGATTGTTGAAGATAATATTTTGACTCTGTGAACTGCTTAGAAAGGGCTGAAAATCACTGTAAAACTGTATATAAGTCTAAGTGCTATTGCTATACATATACCGCAAGGCACACAAAATGCTGTTACCTTTCCACTGAAGTAGTACCTATTTATCTACTCGCATTTGCATTCTTTCCAACTGGTAGGTGGACAGGAGCTGAGACAAGTAACAGGAGCTCACCCTGTCCCATGCCTGGCTTTTGAATCCTGGCTGTCAGCTTTCCAGCTAACAAGCTCAGCATCTTTAACCTTGAGTTACCGTGTTCCCACCCCCCCACCCCCTTTACTGTTAGATCTATTCAGAACTTTAGCCACTGTTCGCTGCATGAAACATATATGTTATGACTTGAGACAGATGTTAACTGACTTTTCCTTTCAAGTATTCCTCAGGCAAAACATATCTACCTAGCTGTGATGACCCAGGGCATGGCACAAAGGCAACACAGTCAGATAATCAATAAAAGTCCCTTTAATAACTCCAACTTTGCCCCAATGTCCAGGTTACCTTCTGGCTGGAGAAAAACTCTCCCAGGAACAACATTTAACTGCAGAGAATCAAGTCCAAACATGGTCAACAAAAACTGTAACTATAAGTCCAATCAAGGCAAAATGAAGTAATTTGTCCAACAGGAGCAAAAATCCCAGACATGAAGGCATGGCAATAATTCAACACGGCTGGGAAGATGCCAGAAACACAGATAAGTAAAGACAACACAGGATAAAGTCATGTTTGCTCCCAGCAGCTGTCACAGTCAGCATTCAGTTCTTTTAAACTTTCATTCAGGTGTGGCTAATGAAGGGAATCAGGGCCCTTTCCTCCCCCGTAAGCCACGCAACCCATGTTGCTCTCTTCCCTATTCCTCCCTGTGTGCCCTAGGATAAAGAGGGGGTGGGCTTGGGCCTTCCTCTGAATTCCCTCTCCCTTGTTCTATCTCTTCCCTGCTCTGCCCAGCTGGACATTGTCCTTCCCAGCCTCCTCCACAGCCAACGGAGCCACACTCCCACTCCCTGCCAGCTGTTTGTCTTCCTTCTTGGATTCAGACTCTGATGGGGCATGACACTAGCCTACAATAGGCTAGTGTTCTGGGTAGTAATGACAGATTCTAGAATTCAAAGGATACACATAAGACAAAGTCCACATGATTTACAGCTGATCCATGACCTACAACCATTCATTTAGTGATTGTTCCAAATTACTGTGGCACTGAAAAAAATGACTTCTAACTGGTTTTCACCATTTACAACCATTGCAGCATCCCCATGGTCATGTGATCAAATTTTTGGATGCTCGGCAACTGGCATGGTATTTATGACCTTTGCAGTATCCCGGGGTTGTGTAATGACTATCTGCAACCTTCGCAACTGATTTCCATTTCCATCCAGCAGTCAACAGGATTCACAGGAAAACTGGATTCACTTAGCAGCTACCTGATTCATTTAACAACTGCATGATTCACAACAACTGTAGCAAAAAAAAAAAAAGGATGCAAAAAGGAGGCACAACTCAAGGGATTGGACTAGAAGACCTCCAAGGTCCCTCCCAACTCTGTTATTCTGTTATTCAGAAGGCAGTACTCAGCACATGTCTAGAAGGTAAATTGGATAACAATCCTGTATTTTGTTTATTGTTTTTTTACATTTTGTTTTAAGAATTGGTGCCAAGCATTCAGCAAACAATATATTTAGCATAGCAAACTGTTTCTTAGCATATAAGAAAATCAAGAAAGACCAATTCAAAAATAGGAAAGCAGATTTTCATATCTGTTACCGAACTGCCTTACTTTTCATTTGATTGTTGGTTAATTTTCCTTTTAATGGGCAGCTGCAGCTGAATTCCAAGGAATGACGATTTTGACTTTTTATAGCCTACATCCCTGATTTTATGTATTGCAGGGTCTCCCGTGTTCCCAAGCAAGTCGAACAGCCTCTCGTTACACTGAGTTACATGTGAGTTTCTCTTGCTACACTGAATTATATGTGAGTTTCTGTGTGACATGGAGACTCACAGTATTTGATTGACAGTTGTTAAATGTGGATGGCAGCAAAAAATAAAACAAAGTCTGCGGTTATCCTACCATTTTCTATATTCAATCTAATCCTTATGCTTTTGTTTTTGCTAAAAAATTAAGTAATTGCTACATTTTTTAAAAAAGGGACATGGAGAGATGCAAGCAGTCTTATTTATAATAATCCATTTTAAAATATATGCTTGTCTATCTGTCTGTTCATCCATCTGTCTGTCTGTCCATCCATCCATCTACTGTATCTATTTATTTATCTATCTCCATCTATCTATCTCCATCCATCCATATATCTCCTGTATCTATTTATTTATCCATATCTATCTATCTATCTATCTATCTATCTATCTATCTATCTATCTATCTATCTATCTATCTCCATCCATCCTACTCTATTACATATCATACATATCTAGCCATCTGTTTTTAAACTGAAATGCAGGATATAATCCAATTAGTGCACATGTTAGACATTCTGCTTTTTTATTTTAAAACAAAAATGTAGTATGGTACAGCATAGCATTTGAAATAGTTATCGTAATGAAAATTTGGATAAGTAGAAAATCGCAAAGATGGGTATAATATGATTTCATATACTATATATCTTACTTCCCATTTCTTATCAAGCTGAGAGGGGATATAAAATGTTGTTGATCAACCTGCAACATTTTGTATCTCCTTAATATCATCCTTCTGCTTAGGATTCTCTCTCCTTCTGCCAATACCATTTCCTTCAATGCAGCTCTCAGAGTAAATAAAATGATCGCTTCAGGTGTTCTTTCCCCAAAACCTGAAGCATGTTGAGACTCTACAAAGAGTACAGAGAAGAGCAACAAAAATGATTAGGGTGCTGGAGGTTAAAACCTATGAAGGCTGCAAGAACTGAGTATGCCTAGCCTTGTGAAAAGAAGGATTATGGGTGACATGATAGCAGTATCCCAATATCTGAGGAGCTGTCACAAAGAAGAAGGGGTCAACTTATTCTCCAAAGTACCTGAAGGTAGGACAAGAAGCAGTGGATGAAAACCAATCCAACCTAGAACTAAGGAGAAATTTCCTGACAGGAGAACAATTAATCCCTGGAATGGATTATCTTCAGAAGTAGTGGGTGTTCCAACACTGGAGGTATTTAAGAAGAAACTGAGCAATACTTGTCTGTAATGGTATAGGGTCTCCTGGTTGAGGAGGGGCTTGGATTAGAAGACATCCAAAGTTCCTTCTAACTCTGTTATTCTATTATTCAGAAAAGAGCACTCTGCACATGTCTAGAAGGGAAACCCAGCATAGCACTTAAAGTTTCGTTAAAAACTCTACAAAGTTTAAGGGAATGTTGTTCTGACCAAGGCTTCCTAGACCATAATTATGCACGCGCTTATTTTAAAAACAAGTCTGCTTTTATTGCAATGCTGGGAATTATTTTCATTCCCAGCCAGTAATGAATCTCAAACAATCCCTCGAGATAAGCACCTACTTTTCTTTCCTGTGAAGTGTTGCCAATAACAGAAGTGTCAAATGAACTAGAAAACCCAACCGAAGTACAGAGAGCTTCAAGAATGAATCTGAACCGAATGAATGACTTTGCTTCCTGCAAAAGTTTCATCATCTTTGCCTGTCCTTTATACCTTATGGGAGGGGCAATCACCTCTCAGCCTTACTCCCGAGTTGCTCCTTTTGTCTCAGCTGTTCTTGCCTTCTAGCAGCTCTGCGCACATGCATACTGGGAACAGGCTCCCTTGGGTCCTCTGCCTTGCTGCTGCCAGATCCCAGAGGCTCTGGAGGCAGCACCCCACTCCCAGATGGTCCTGGCCCTATCTCTGCATCAGATGCAGGATCCTTGTCCAAGTCCTCTCCAGACTCTCTGACTGGTCTCCGTTCTTCCCCATTATCCAATTCCACTGCCGTTTGTGCCGGCAAACTACAACACTTGATGTTATTCTGCACATGAGAACAGAGGGAAATATTTACATCTGTCACAACACTGTCAAACTGTCCCTTTTGAAACAGTTAATTGGAGTGGGGAGACAAAAATTCAGAACAGGAGACAGTTACAATCACAAAAATATAATTCCAATCAATGAAAACAGGTAGTATGTAGCTTATTTAGCCATATGCTACCTATGTCTTAGGATCCTGAATTTAGAATCATATACAAAGTTCAGGAATGGGCTGAAAAAGAGCATTCTGACATCCTGACTGATATGGTTAGGAAGTCGGATAAAAGAATCTGAGACCAAGAATTGATTTCTCTCCTCTGTTCTGATTCCAGGGTCTTGGCCAGCAAATAGTATGCTTACAGATGAATTAATGATGTCTCTACAGTTCAATTATAAAAGAGGTAGCATATTGTAATTGGACAAGCTGTTGCATACAACCTTGTGCTTTAGATGAGTATCCAGAAGGAAAAGTAAAATTTGGTCAACAGACAGGTCAATCCATCAGGGAGCAATATCGAGCTAAACACAAGATGGAAGTTTGTCAGTGGTGAATCAAATGTATAATACTGAATATTCAATATTACTTTTTCACATTTACATAAAAAAGGAATGTTTCCATCAAGATATATGCCCTGTATCTTACATTTTTCTCCACTCCTGTCTGAACAGCAGAAAATATTTATACCCATATTTGTAAAAAAAAAAAAAATTCTCTGATGGGTTTTACGTTCAAAGGCTTAAAAAGAACTTGGTATTTTAATTGTTGGCTTTATTGATTCCTTATGTACAATGCTATAGCAATTGATGTTATTCATGATGCAGAGGTTAATTAGATACTAAGTAGGTGTTTCATTAAATACAATTTTGTTTGTCCTGGTTCATTAAATACAATTTTGTTTGTCCTGGGAAATGCAAGGTATAAAGCCTAGGCTTCAAAATCTGTGACTATAATGTACTTGATGTGCAGTGAGAGAATAGAATAGAATAGAATAGAATAGAATAGAATAGAATAGAATAGAATATTTTATTTGTCTAAATGTGATCAGACACACAAGGAATTTGTCTTTGGTGCAGAAGCTCCATTACAACAATACCAATAAAGGGGACAATAAAAAAGATAAGAAAGATAATAATAATAATGCAGATGTACTATCTGGGTAAATATGTATATGTCTGTATTATTATTATTATTACAATAGACATTAAACTGTACCGTGAGAATTAGGTGTTCAGCACGAGGGGGGAAAAAACTGTCCTTGTGTCTAGTTGTTTTGGCATGTGATGCCCTACTGGGGTGTCCCAAGGGTGGTGGTGGAGTTGTAACAGTTTATGTCCAAGATGTGAGGGGTCTGTAGAAATATTCTCAGCCTTCCTTTTGACTCACCCAATACACAGGTCTTCTATGGAAGGCAGGCTGGTTGCAATTGTTTTTTTCTGCAGTTGTAACTATTCCTTGGAATCTATATTGAACTACATGTATATAATTCAGTTTTGGATCCAACTAAATAAGAATGAAATATTTGATTCGGAGAGGAACATTCCTGAAGAAATATGTCCTATGGATTTCCATTTGGAGATCAGCTAAATTCCACCTTGCCATGAAATATATTTTTTAGGAAAGCACAGGAGGGAATCCAAATGTTTTAAGCCATAATCATATTTCTGTGCTACAATAACGGGCGCGTGGCAATGCCAATCATTGGGCAAGAGTGCCGGGAAAGATGTGAGATGGAAAAGCATCATCGACAATAATAACAACAGAAATGTACATTGTAGATATATAACCATGGCTTTGTTCACTAACAAGAGGCTTTTTAATTATACATGGACTCCACAAACAAGTGAGTTGAGAGAATGTTCAATTCACCAAGGCCTCCTTCCCTACGCTTGGGGCTCCTGGTTCGAAGCATTTCTGCTGCTATTGAAACAGCTGTGCTGTTTCTGATTTGGTCATGGATAGTTTTAATGGTGGCATAAAATGAAGGGGGGGAGGGAAAGGAGGGATTGTTATCCTGCCAAATTCACACAGTGCAACTAGCCAAGCTCAGCATCTATAGCACATCCGATAAAAAGTCCACTTCAGTTGGCACCTGCCAGTTCCTATTATGAGTTTGGCCAGTAAATAAAAGCCTTGATACAATGACAAAGAGAAGACTTAATAATGCCCTAGAAGGAAGAGTGGGCATTTCTAGGAGGAAAAGAGATACGTAGGGAAATGTATCTCCAAATACTGAAGGTGGCCAATCTAGCAGCGTAGGTTGATCTAGGGTGTGGTCAGAAACTAGATCGGTTCCTCGGGAAGATGGTTCTGTCTGAAAGTCAAAGTTTCTATTGTGGCCTGTTGGCCACTGGCTCCTCTGAATCAGAGGAGGAGGAGGTGTGGGAGCCAGGGTCAGCATCAGGGCAACCTGGGAGCTCTGAGGGGGAAGAGGGAATGGAGTTGGCAGAGAGAGAAACAGTGGCGGAGCCTGGGCCATCCATCAGCTGTCAAATGGAGAGTCAATAGCTTTCAGGTCTGGAGGTGGCTGATGAAGAAGAGAAGGAACAGCTAGGTCCAGTGCTGGATGCATGTCTGTGCAGAAGGCAGAGAAAAGGAGAGCAGTGGAACTCTATGGGCCAATCCAGGGAAAGTAAGAGCCACTGCTGCTAGCGAGGCGCCACCCTAGCTCTGGGGATAAAAGGCAGGGGGCAGAAATGAACAGGGGTGGCAGACAACTATTCATCTTCCAGCCGGCTAGACTTGTTATCCTGCAAAAGAAACTTTTTGTTGGGGCTGCCTGCATTCCCTAACAAAGGCATCCTTTCAGTTCATTTCAGAAGGTTTGTTGTGTTTGGGGACTGGAGAAGAAAACATACAATAAATGGTTGCAGAAACTGGGCATGGATAGTCTAGTGAAGAGAAGGACCAGGGGAGACATGATAGCAGTCTTCCAAGCTGTTTTCTAAAGCATCTGTAGGACAGACAAGGAATAATGGATGGAAACTGAACAAGCTGGATCAGAAGTATTCAGAGGTATGGAGCAAGCAAGTGAAACAGAGTAACAGAACTGAAGACCCTGGAGGTCTTCTAATCCAACCCCCAGCTCAAGTAGGAGATGCTGTATTATTTCAGACAAATGTTTGTCTAATCTCTTCTCAAAAGCTTCCAGTGATGGAGCATCTACAACTTCCGAAGAGAAGCCTTTCCACTTGTTTGTTCTCACTGTTAGGAAATATCTCCTAACTGTTATTACTGTTAGGAAATATCAAAACATAGTTATGAATGCATGGATACATATAAGAAAAATAAAAAATAAAAGAAACAATAGGACAGGAATGATAGGCACGTTGGTGCACTTATGCATGCCCCTACAGACCTCTTAGGAAAGGCTTGTGCTGTCTGCCGGCTGCCTGCAATTTGGCAGTTCAAATCTCACCAGGCTCAAGGTTGACTCAGACTTCCATCCTTCCAAAGTGGGTAAAATGAGGACCCAAATTTTGGGGGGCAATATGCTGACTCTGTAAATCACTTAGAGAGGGCTGTAAAGCACTATAAAGTGGTATATAAGTCTAACTGCTATTTCTATTTCTATTGTAACATGAGTAAGGGAATGGACTATTGTAATTTTTGAGGAGGTTTAAATTGACATTTTCTACAGAAAATCACACTAGACTGTTCTTTGGAAGAATAATGGTAAAACTGAAGTTCCAATACTTTGGTCACCAAATGAGAAGAGAGGACTTATTAGAAAAGACCCTGAGGTTGGGAAAGATTGAAGGCAAACAGAGAAGAGGATGGCAGAGGATGAAATGGTTAGATAGTATTATGGATGAACATGAATTTGGATAAAATTCCAGGAGACAGTAGAGGTAAGGGAACCTGGCATGCTATGGCCCATGGGGTCACAAAGAGTTGGACACAACTTAGTGATTGAACAACAAAAATAGACATTACAAATTTTGGGATGTTGTCTATGGAATTACTTTTGGTACAAACCCTTTGGGGCTCTAATTTAAAAATTAGAGACAAGGAGGAGGAGGGGGAAGGGGGATTAAGAAGAAGAAGAAGAAGAAGAAGAAGAAGAAGAAGAAGAAGAAGAAGAAGAAGAAGAAGAAGAAGGAGAAATAATTAGATATCTCTCCTCTAATGGAAGAGAGAGAGAGACAGAGAGAAAGTGACCAACCAACCACTGAATTACATTGTTATTTATTTAAAACATTTGTTTTTAAAGAAACTATCCCAGAAGGACTCAAAATAACACAATCCCATATAATAAAGATCATAAATTAATAAAACATAAAACACTAATAGCATTAACCAAACCACAGCAATGAAAATTTTATCCAGGCAGTTGTAAAATCAAAGCACAGTTTAACTGAAACCTGGAACGTAGCATAATTGATTGTGAAATCAGATGGGGTTTGCAGGTTTCCTTCTATAGAATGGGCAGAGCTCTCTGCAATATCTCAGTAAATATATATATATATATATATATATGTGTGTGTGTGTGTGTGTGTGTGTGTGTGTGTGTGTGTGTATGTATATGTATATATATATTATTAATATATATTTCCTTAAATAGGATGACAATGATGCTTTAGAGTTCTTCCTGACAGTTGAGCTACAGTTTTCTCATCAGTCCTGCAACTAGCAGAAAATTACACCGATACAAATTTTGCTGCCTCCGCTGCCAATGTTGGTCCTCCCACAGGAAGCATGTGGTCAGATGGTAGCATCCTTATTTATGGTGCGCAGAGAAAATTAAGGAAAACGGTGATTTTGTTTTCCTCCTGTCCTACCAAATGTCAGCAGCTGGCTGGAGAACATCCACCCATCTCTCTCCTTAACTGGGTTGGTTGGTGTTGGGGAGGAGGTGAGTTTTGACAGATGACCAAAGAGATTTGCAGAAAGTCTAAGTTAGAAAATGTTGGAACAGGCCAGCGCAGGCAAGCACGCAGAGCTGGGTAGGAAGAATTCAGAACTCATTCAGAAANAGAGATTTGCAGAAAGTCTAAGTTAGAAAATGTTGGAACGGGCCAGCGCAGGCAAGCACGCAGAGCTGGGTAGGAAGAATTCAGAACTCATTCAGAAAATTCAGGCAAGCTGCAGTGGTTGGAGAGTAAACAGAATTTTGGAAGGAAGGTTTCCAGTGGCTCTTTTTAATATCCTTCCTTGGCCCCACTTCCTTCACATAACCCCACCGAGTGAGCAGGGAAGCACTGTCAACAGGCGAGTAGAAGCATCATTAAGGTCTCCAGTGTGCTTTGTTTCACTAGCACTCCACGAGAGCTGCTTTTAGATGTTTATATTTTATTCAGAAAGCTTAATTGGGAGGATTTTATAGCGCCTGATTAAACTGTGCACAACAATAGGAAAAGTTTAAAAGTGCTGTCAAATTGTTGCTGGCAAAATTTAGTCTTGCAGCCAACTGTGCAAACAAAACAGAACAAACACCAGAGCCTGCACATATAGAAGATGAGATAATAGAGGTTTGACAGCCTCACATTTAGGTTACACGTGACACCTGTCTTAGAATAACAGAATAACACAATTGGAAGGGACCTTGGAGGTCTTCTAGTCCATCTCTCTGCTCAAGCAGGAAATACTATATCATTTTAGACAATGAAAGCCTCCAGTGGTGGAGCACCCACAACTTCTGAAGGCAAGCTCTTCCACTGTAGGATTGTTCTGACTGTCAGGAAATTTCTCCTTAATTCTCTCTTTGTTTGGCTTCCACCCATTGTTTCTTGCCTTGCCTTCCTGTGCTTTGGAAAATAAGTTGACTTCCCTTTTCTTTATGGCAGCCCTCAAATTTTGGAACACTGCTATGATGTCATCCCTGGTCCTTCTTTTTACTAGACAAGGCAAACCCAATTACTGCAACCATTCTTTATATGTTTTAACCTCCAGATCCCTAATCTTCTTTGTTACTCTTTTCTGCACTCTTACCAGAGTCTCCACATAGTTTTTTATAATATGCTGACCAAAACTGGATGCAGTATTCCAACTGTGGTCTTACTAATGTTTTACAAACAAACAAAAAAAGGGGGGGATTGTAAAACTGGTAAAAAAATTGGAACAGACTTATTGCTCAAAATGCAAATGTAAAAGCATATTCTGTGCTTTAGTTGTTTGCTACCTTGATCATTCCAGTGAGGAGAATTTATTCACCAACTATGTTCCTTTCATTTGTCTGCATTTCTCCATTTCTCGGTCTTCAGGTTGAAACCTAATCTTTTTCTGTCAGTGAATCAGTCTTCAAAGAGTATGTGCAGAAATATTTTGTTGCAAATGTTGTATATATATTGCTTCCAACTTAGAGCAAATAATAGATTTCTGGTATTTTATTTTCACCGATACTCATTTATGTGTTTTGTGTGTTCTGTGTGTTTAATTAGAGAACAGTTTTGCAAATTCATACCTATCCCCCATTGTGTGTATAATATTGCAATCCTATTTGGTGTCAATGCCATGAAATGCTTAATTGTTTATTATTGCATCAAAAAAAATTACTATTTATTTGTTAAGCAGTCAGGATTTAATCAATCCTATTTAATGCTGGCTCAAGATGCATGGCTTTTGTGGGCATTGGAAGCAATCTGAATCCACTCTAGATTTTGGAAGATATAAAACCAATCTATATTTACATGATGGTTATTAGTTAAGTGCATCTATTAAAAATATTTACTTGTTGTAAACTCAGATCAAATGGCTTATGACACTGATTTTCCTAAAGCAAAAAATGAATTTAAGCAAGGTGGCATATCAAGCAAGCAAGCAACTAACTTACTATCTATGGAGATTCTCAGTCATCCAGGTCACTGGTTGCTGCATTTTAAAAAGGCAATTGGACCTTGTTTTTCCTTGAAGATGTTTTGCTTCTCTTCCAAGAAGTTTCTTCAATTCAGTTCTGAAGAATCTTCTTTGATGAGAAGCTAAATGTCTTCAAGGAAAAATAAAGTCCAGCTGCCTTTTGAAAAAGCACCTTTGGGACAACTGACTGACTAACAGGAGAATCAGTTTAGTGCAGCTCTTAAAAATTAGATAGGTAGATATTAGATAGATAGATAGATAGATAGATAGATAGATAGATAGATAGATAGATAGATAGATAGACAGATAGATAGATAGATAGACAGATACTGTACATGCTGCATTTTAGTATTTAGACATAAGCATTTTAGTTTTTTATTGCCAACTAATATTATCCTGTGAATTAGTTTTAGCATTCACACTCCTTTGTATCTAATTATTCCCTTCATAGCATTACCATGATTCCACATTAGTGATTTTAGAAAACATCGGTACTTTTTAAAAAAAATATATGCTTAAAACAACTTATAATAGCAGAAAATGCTGGTCAGTGACCATTATAAGGTCCAATCTTCTTATTCAATCTTAAAATTGTTTTAAAACATAAATTAAGTTTATCCTAAGTACATTGTCAACCCTCCTACTTCATTTATCCTTCTGCCTATGTTTTATGTATGTAAGAGAAAGAATTATAGAAAAAAAATGAACTACAATAAAACAGCTGTTCCCCTCCATAGGGCATCTGCATTTTTGCCCTGTGTAGTGCACCATAAATGGTGATTTCTATTAGAAAAACCTGATATGGACAAAAGATAAACCCCTATTCCTGATGTGCCACAGGGGAAAAGTTTACATTATTATGCCTGGTATTTTGTAAATATATAAATACAGCCACCAATTTTCCCTGTGTTCTTTTACAGTATCATAATCAACCTTCCATTCAATTCAGCATGCTTGGACTTGTTTCCTGTGCTACCCTGCTTTGTTGAAATATGAATAGGCTTAAACATAATTACTAAGCAAGAAACAAACCAGGATTTATAACTCACCCATAGTTGAGGAGTCAATTAGAAAGCAACATTCTCACTGTACTAACCTGTGACAAGATATGTTTACTGGAAGTAATTGTGTCTTGAGAAGATAAAGTGAACTATTTTTGGAGGCAGCTTAAAATAAAACTCTTTAATTAATAACCATTATCTGGTGAATAAAAGATTCATTGGTACCAAAGCTTGATGTCAAACTAAAGAATGCCTTTGATTCCTACTGGGACTCCAAATGTAAAATTTAAAATGGAAATTAATGCACTCAGTTCATTCATGAGACTCTGCAAACTTATTACTGGGTTAGGTGGTTTTCTTATTTTTATTGTTCTTATTTTTCAGATGGGATTTATTTCTGGTGTGTTTCCTTACACAATTTACGTTCAGCAGGTTTTAATATGATAAAAATGTGTACTATTTATTTTGAAGAGACCAAGGGAGTGTTTTTCAAATTACATGCTTTGAGCTTTCTTTGCTTTTCTGCAGGTATTTGTGTTTTTCTCCAAAAGTACTGCTAGAAGGCCAGGAATCTTTCCTGGCATGAGAAAGCTAATATAAGGTGGGAGATCAATTAAAATTGGGTACATGTTTTAGGATAAATTAGTTTGAGAAATTTCATCATTGGGAAGTCTTTGCTTCTTTGTCACAATGTTTACATGATGTATATTCTCCATGTCAAAATCATAAAAAAGCAAAAGTTAGAATACTTTGGACATGTGATGTGATACCTGGAAAAATATGGCATATTTCACTTAATCCTCCAGGGTGAAAAAAACAAGGTAAGAGCAGAAGAAAAACATCATGGCTTCAAAATCTAAGGAACTGTATCATGCCCTTGGTAGAGTCAGACTCTGAGGGAGAGGAAGAACAGCTGACAGGGAGTGGAAGTGTGGCTCCGGAGGTTGTGGAGGAGGCTGGGGAAGGGCAGAGGCCGGTTGGGCAGTCAGAGGAAGAAGCAGGCCCATCCCCTTTGCATCCTAGGACATGCAGGGAGGAACGGAGAAGGCAACAACATGACTTACGAGAGAGGAAGCGGCCATGATCCTCCTTATTGTTTGCAGCTGGGGAGACTAGTATATAAGAAAGACAGTTAAAACATAGCGTTGCCAGAAACAAAGCTTGTGTTAATTTGGGCTGAAATTATCTTGATTGACGTCCCTCCAACAGACTGCCTAGTTATCTCCTTGAATTTGGTAATTACTTATCCTGATCCATTGTGGAAATTTCGTCATTGTAGTGTGGTTTGTTTTTTTTAATTCATCTCTATCTATTCATTAAGTTCAGACTGTATTGTTTTCTTTTGAAGATTATTTTTGAGTATGTTTAATCTCCAACTGAGAATTATTGAACAGTGGGGCCAAGCTGGAGGCATTAAAGGACATTTATTTACATTTTGGATTTTGTTTCGTTTGTGTTACACTCTGGGTCATCACAGACTGGTTTGGACAAAGCTCAGCATCATTTTTTCGTGTGGCTGTTGATAAAAATAGGATTGCCAACATGATCGCCAATGCCTGATGATGGATATGACACAAGAGGAAGAAGAAATATTCTCCATATTATTCCAAAGCTTCTTAACTCACCAAAAAAGATTGGAGGCCATATCCCAAAGGTGCTTTCTCAAAAACTGGTACTCTGAGTACCATGACTCAGATGATTAAGAAACACCATAGACATTGGACGGCATAGATTAGTAGACACAAGGAAAAAAAATAGAATAATTTAATCATCTGTGGATATCTAATTTAGAATCTGTACCATACTCAAAAGTTACACTTTCCAGTGTTGAATTATTTCTACAGCATATCAAGCATTTACACATCATTTGTATTGATCAGAAATAACATTGCACATAAAGTTGTAGAAAACATGTTATTCTGATTGTGGAGATATATATCTCAGCTTCAATCATAGCTGAAGAAAGAAGCAACATGCTTCCTTCTGGATCTATTGAAGAAACCTTTTCCTAACCTCTCCATTAACTACATTACTACATTTTGAGGAATGGGGGTTGGGGAAGTCCCTGCATAGAGGAGCAAATAGGATGATTAAGGGCCTAAAGACTAAAACACATGAAAACGGTTGCAAGATTTGAGTATATCTAGAAAAAAGGACTAGGAGTAACATGATAGCAATATTCCAATATTTGAGGGGCTGCTGCAAAAAAGAGGGACTCAACCTACTTTCCAAAGTGCCAGAAGACAAGACAAGAAACAATGGATGGAAATTAATCAAGGAGAGAAGCAACCTAGCATTTTCTAACAGTGAGAACAATCAACCAGTGGAATGGCTTGCCTTCAAAAGTTATGAGTGCTCCATCACTGAAGGCTTTTAAAAAGGGACTGGACAGCAACTTGTCTGGAATGAGCTTGAGCAGGGGAGTGGACTTGAAGACCTCCAAAGTCCCTTCCACCTCTCTTATTGAGTATTCTGTATCTTATATCACTCGCTTAGCTTTATGCCTAACATGGGAGTAGAATTCACAATCTTCTGGTTTCTTGCCTCATCCCTTAACTACAACACTAAACTGCCTCTAATATTTCTACATTATCTAGAAGATAAAATAAACTGTGCTAGGAGAGATTATGATCATCAGAAAAAGGAAGGCAAATATATTTCAGAAGATAGTACTTTTTTTAAGCTAGTTATCTTGATAGAGATGCCTCTTTCTTGGATGGTCCAAGTAATGAACTACTATTTTGAACAATTTAAATAGGAGGCTTCTTAATGCCATGTTAGGTTATTTATCCCCAGAGCCAAGTGCTGTTCACTCTGTTTGGCAGCTGCTTCCCAGGATATTGCAGCTCATTAAAGTGGTCTACTACAGCTCTTTTGGCATGGGAAATTCTTTTGTTTTTCTATTTCATCTTGGCTTGTTCCCCCACCTCTCTCCCTCCGTCCCTCCCTCTCTCTCTCGCTCTCTCCCTCCCTCCTCACCCCTCTCTGTCAAATATTAGTTTTTTGAATCTTCATTTTCATTCCCTCCCCGCCTTTAATTCTCCTAATTTTCACTTTTCAAAATAAAAGGTTGGGGTTCTTAGCCAGTGGTGAGATTCAAATCATTTAACAACCGATTCTCTGCCCTAATGATTTCTTCCAACAACCAGTTCCCCAAACTGTTCAGAAAGTTAACAACCAGTTCTCCCGAAGTGGTGCGAACTAGCTGAATCCCACCACTGTTCTTAGCCAACCATAAAGCATCACCAAGATAAAAATAGTGCATGTACATTCATGTCCACACTCAACATACCTTTACTATGGTATACCACAAGCACTCCTTATACAGAACATTTAACCGCAAAGACAATAAGTAACCAAGGTCACATATAAGTAACCAAGATCACATATCCTTGTCTGATCCCTGCATAGGATTTAAACATTCTATTTATTCTCACCCATGCTCACATTTTATAGACAAGGAAAATATTCCATAATTCAGGCCTACTTGCCTTACCATATGCAATCTCTAAATCAACAAGAATATAATAAACTGTGTCTCAATGATCCAGTCTGCACCCGGTCTAAAAAGCCACATTGTTCTTCCCAAATTTTTCTCAATGTCACTTTTCATGCCATTTCATTCAGAATTCTACAAAATACCTTCCCAGACACATTTAAAGCAAATCTTGTGCAGCTTTTTGATATCCTCTCCACCATAGAAAACAATATTGATTCCCTCCCCCCCCAATTATTCCAGTTACAACAGTTTAATATGTCTCCACTTACAGCTTCAGCCTCACCTTTTCCCGACACTCTCTTGGTATTTCTGTCCCTTGATTTCTCAGACATTAGCATTTAGAATATTTTATTGTCCTTTTTGACATATCACTATTATTTCCATACTACTCTCAGAAATTGCCACATTTTACTTTTATCCTGTTTTTATTTTTAATTCCAGGCACTATGATGAAGCTGCATCTTTGAGGATGACATGACTTTGTAGAACTCCATATCCAAACATCTGAAATTTAAATAATAAATAGAATGTAGAATAACAGAGCTAGAATGGACATTGAAGGTCTTCTAGTCCAACCCCCAGACCCTATACCATTCTGGATAAATAGATGCCAATCTCTTCTTAAAAACCTGCAGTGATGGAGCACCTATAACTTCTGAAGGCAAGCTGTTCCACAGATTAATTGTTCTCACTGCAAGGACATTTCTCCTTAGTTCTAGGTTGGATCTCTCCTTGATTAGTTTCCATCCATTGTTTCTTCTCCTGCCTTCAGGAGCTTTGAAGAATAGATTGTCCTTATGATATCCCCTCAAATTATTGGACAACCTGGCAATCTATTAGCTGGTCTTAAATGGAAAGACTGGTGTCAGTGTGCCACTTAATAGCTACTGATGGGATTATATCGATCTTCAGTCTAGACCTTAAGGTTCCTCGCTTTATAAACTAGCTTCTTTTTGTAAAGTGTCTCAGCTTTATGGTCCATATTCCCATCTGTGGTGAGGCAGTTGAAGAATGTATTAGGAAAGGTCCTTAAAGACTCTTAAAGGAGAAGGTATATAACTGGCAAATGTGACATTGCCTGGAAGGTAGCAACATCTCCATTCAGCATTCTTAAGAATATAATCTTAATAATGGGGCTTTTCCAAATTTATACTGGAAGTATAAATGTAGTAATTTTGTGAATGGGCATTAATTTGCTTACTCATTGTTTTATTGATTACCAGGCAAAGTTGATCAGATTTATTGCAGAAGATCACCACAAAGGAAGATCCGATGATTAATATTCTTTTCACAATTGAATTCAAGGATAACTCCGAGTGGAACTTTAAATGGTATTCTATGTTAATTCCACTTTAATTATCTATAGACTGCAAGATCCATTTATAGAAGTCAATACGCCTATGAGATTGCATTGTTTTTTATATGAATTTTTGGAAGGTACTTCTTAGTTGTTTCAATTTCTTGCTTTCTAATGTGGAGTAGAAAAGCACGAAATCAAATGAGTCCATGGACTTAAAATACAACAGGAAAGGAGACATGCCAGAATCTGTCTTCCTGAAACACCTGTTTTCTATTTCTGCTATAGCTCATCACAAGAATTGAGCAATATGGATCTCTTATATATGTAGATCTGAAATATTTACCTTTTTCTTGAAGCAAGTCATCCAAGCTTGGCTGTTTCCTTGCAAACATTTCGTTACCTAAACTACATCAGTGTTAGCACTGATGATGTTATCTAGTTGGGTAATGAAACATCTGTGAGAAAACAACCAAACTCAGAGAGCACCAAAGACCCCCCTCATTTCAATCCTGAGCTAGAAATATTCTCCTTTATGGGCAAGGTCATGAAATATTTATTACTGCTAATTTTTAGGTAGAGGATGTGTCAAAACTCAGGGCAGCAGGTATATAAAAGGTTGATACTGATAGATCTGAACCTACTGTATAGCTCAGATTCTGTGTCATTTGTTAACAGTATTAAACAAAGGCATGAATTTTTTTCCCCTAGAGCATTTAAATGGACTAAGTGTTATACATAATTCAAGATATAAATGCAAGCTTTGTCCCTAGGCTTATAACTCACACATATGCAAACACACAATGTAAACCAAAGACAAAACTAGTAGATGAGGAGATGTTTTCAGTGCTGCTTGAGATCAGTGTTTCTTCTTTCTTAGCTGAATGGAAAGTTGTGCTACATTTTTATCAACTGGTTCTTGATCCAATGGTGTATTATGGAGTCAATTTGTCCTTTCCATTCCAAGGATGTTCTTCTCATTTGGCCCTAGCACTAACACCTATGCACCCTTCATTGTATATTGTATTCTGTAATCAGTTATTATATTGTTTTGTGACAGATGGAGGCACAGAAATAACATATTCTATTAAAAATACATGAAAAAATATGGGTAAAAAATCCTGCCTTGTACATTCATTTAAGATAGTCAAATTAGGATTTGATCCAGTTGAGTGTCATCCATAGAACAGAATCCAAATCTTTAATGTACTGAATTAGTTAGCCAATTTAATTTTAAAACAAAAGTCAATTAGTTGAAGGAAAAATACTTTTTTCTTCATATTTTTTTAAAAATATGAGCTACAGTATTTAAAAAAATATGAGCTACAGTTCATCCTAAAACTGTGATCCATGACAATCCAAAATATTCCTATACAGGTAATCCTCAAATCACAACAGTGCATTTAGTGACTGTTCAAAGTTACAATGGCACTGGAAAAAGTGACTTGTGACTGTTTTTCATGCTTATGACCATTGCAGAATCCTTATGATCATGTTGTCAGCTTTGGAAGCTATATTGAGATCCGATGCTCCCATGCTGCCAGAATTGAGCCTGGGAAAGTGGGAAGGGGGATGTATTGGAGTATATCTAGTTAGATATAATAACATTCTTTTTCTGATTCAAGGTTAGGTTGTTTTGTGCATAACTGAGAGAAAGTCTTAACTTGGGACAGATGGTGATGATGGGCGCAGGGGATGGATTTGTAGTTTTTACTTATTGCAAGGAAGCCCAGAACTTTCAGATTCGGGACTCCACAGTTGTGCCAGTTTACTATCCAAATAAAAGGAACCATTGAGAAATGCCTGCCTCGGAGTTATTGGTGGAATGGAGTTTTGCTGGAACGCTGACACACGTGATCAAAATTCAAACACTTGGCAACTGACTCATATTTATGACCATTGTTCTGTCCTGGGGTCATGTGATCCCCTTTTGTGACCTTCTGACAATGGGGAAATCAGATGGATGCCATAAATATTTGCGCAATACTTCCTGATACTTTGAGTGGTCCCATTTAAATAAAAATAGCCATAGAAATTTTGTTTTGCCAGCTTTGATCTAAAACTGGTGGAATTCTTAAGACAGAAAAATGAGTACTTCTGAATACTGTGATACCATCTTCATCTCTGAAAGAAAAATCAAAGAAATATGAATATGAGATTGTCATGTGGATCATCAGCATAAAATGTCAATTGGACCATACATAACATTATGTGAAATAGAGTATGTTATATTAAAAAAAAAGGCTTCCCTGGAAGCACCCAAAGTACTTAACCAAAACTCTCTTGTTGAGTAATTCAGTTTTCAGAAATCCATAAGCATGTTCAAGAAATTAAATAAATTTACTTTGTTCTGTCTTTTGTATAATTATAGTTGATTACCATTTTTAAGGGCCACCATACAATTCGTCTTGCTCATTCATGTTTGTGCTTTTGTAATTAAGAAGAAATTATTTCCTAGGGAATATCAATGCAGGGTTGAATGTAATGTACTGAACGCAGTGCAAAATGCAAATGCTTGTCACCATGCAAAAATGAAGAGCAATATTCTAAATATAAGCCAAAGAAAGTTGGAACATTTTAATCAGATTGCCTGAATCCACCCTACTTCCTAAGTACTATAAAATAAAAGTTAAGGGCATCAGTCTGAAAAATTAAACCTTAGGAATCCAACCTGTTTTCTGACATTTTCTTACATTAAGAGTGAGACTGCCTTCAAGGCAATTTGTAACAAGAACATCAGTGTTTGAGTTGGCCTAGATAAGGCAGAAGCATTGTGGTCCATCGTGACCTATGGATGAGACATAAGCAGGAAGTAAGGAATGTGACTCAAGCATTCAGAATTCTTCAAATTGGTTTGTTAGAAGAGTTTATAAACTTTGACTTTTTATCCCAGTCTTCTCATAAGCAGACTACCATTCATCTAAAATATAAAATACAGATGTGGCTTCCGTTTCATAGTTTTCTGTAGAAAATCAATATTAACACAGGACATTGGCTTTAGATTGGAATGACATGAATTCACATTCTTATTAATCTGTTAATCTTGATGAATTATTGTTTTCAGTTTAATGTATATTCAGTGATAGGAACCCAACAATATTTCTAATAGTATTCTGACAAAAAAAAATCTATAAAAAGTGTATGTTGTTCTTTATTTAGTATATTTCCTATAATTCACTATTATTTAAAAGGCAACATGTAGGTTTAAGACTCACGTATCCTTTTTAGTTAGATCTATTGATCAAGAGAATAAACATAATTGGACTTATTTTTAGCATGTTATGTTTCTGGTCCTGCTCTATACTTTTCCCACAAACATATTGCAAAGAGCATTTTGCCTTCATAATAAGATAATAACAACACTCCATATTTAACAACTGTTGTTAAGAAAGGCAAAAGAATGACTGTGCCAAACAAAACAAAAATAATATCAATAGTAATAACCACTTTGAGTACAATTTAAAAACATCAGGAGCCCCACTTGAATACCATTTGCACTGACAAAATCACCATTAGTCAACATCTGCCTATCTCAGGTTCAGGAGGAAGATGAAGATGAAGAAGAAAAAGAAAAAGAAGGAGAAGGAGAAAGAGAAAGAGTAAGAGTCAATCATTTTAGTGTACTTCATGCTGACCAAATCTTTGATTATCAAATGAATTTAAAATAATTTCCATTGCTGTTATAAAGTTGCAAAGAAAATTCCCCAAGTAATTGGTGTTGACCAATGTAAATAATGCCCGTCCTTTTTATTTACATTTGGTTCTTCCCCTGAACTGCCTACTGGGTTGCATGGAAGTCAGAGCCGAGCAAAAAAACTGAATCCCCATCTATCAGTATTAATCTCACACTTTACTGAGGCGCCATCCATTTATCTTTCCGACACAAATTAGAAATTCAAGAGTTTTAACAAATGAGCCTGCAAATGTAAACTTATTAGGCCATATATTTTTACTACACACTGTGCAGTGCCCTCCACAAAGCTGTCCCTTCAGAGAGTGTTTTTCTATTTTGTGTTATTGATGGCAGCTAACTAATCACATTTTTTAATGTTGTCTTTGGGGAGGGTTGTTTGAGTGCATGGGCAAACTAAACTACCCAGAATAAATCTACCTTATTAAATGGTTGAAATTATGTGTCTTTTACGATGAAGAAACTCCCGAGCATTGTTACATTTGCTAACCTGCTTTTTCTCCCCTCAGAAATCAGAGACTTGGATTAATTAAAATAATACATCAAAACTGGGGATTGTACAGAACATGTCCGGGTATGTGAGAATAGACAAGAAAAATTGGTTAATTGGTCTCTTTATCCCTCTTCACATGCCACCTCTATTGTAACCGGAGAAAGCCTCAAAGCTCACCAAACTAACATTCTGGCCAAAGGATAAAGCGTTCCAGCAACCAACCCACCATTCGAATCAGTAACTCTGAGACAAACACATATCAAAAATACCTTTATTAGGATAGTAACTGGCATATCTGTGGAATCCCGAATCTGAAAGTTTCCGGGCTTCCTACAATTTCCCAAACTACAAATCCATCCCACCTTGGCCGTCATCACATCACATGGCCCGACCACGATCCGTCCAAAAGTAAGATCCTAATTTCATCCTGTGCCATACTCAATGACCTTGAACTAACAAAAGAATTTAATTTTGTTTTCTTAAAGCTTCAATTGAATCCACCCCCTTCCCACTTTCTCAAGCTCGTATCTCATTATGGCTTCCAAAGCTGGCACCTAGGAGGCTACAACTTCTTACCCTCAAGACCATGATGTTAAAATGGTAAGACCAACTTGGCATCTTTCGCAGAACAGGAGACAGGATATTAATACTTTTTGACTTTTCACATTATGGTAGAATAAAGCGTTCAGAGGAGAGGAAAGTTGACTGTCTTGTTGAGGTTACCCAAGTCTACAAATCTATGTCCTGCAAGGGTTTGATTCCTCAGGGGACCATGTTGGTTCTGTAAAGATGGATCAGAAGGTTGTACCTTGAGGTTCTTCAGCTCCTCCTTTCTGATCTTGCACCGTCTCGAACCTGAAAGTAGTGCTGGAGCTTGTTTGCCCTTTGGCATTGCTGTATTCAAATCCAGACTGCTACTTCAGACAGAGTACATCAATAGTCCTTTGGATTACTTGGGAAGAGAATTCTTTCTACATTTGAAAAATGCAATAAAGTTCTTGAGGAACTGCTCTGCTAATTGCAAAAGGCTTGCATTAAAAACTTGATGCATGTGTGTGAGAGAGAGGGAGAGGGAGAGAAATTTAGCATATTATTTCAGCCTTTCTCAATCTGATGCCTTCGGATTTTTGTCTTGAATTAATATCTAGGTTAATGAAGGCTTCCACTCACCACCATAGCTCCCAGAATAGCCTCATACTGAAAGTAAGGCCTCTAGAAGGCCTCTACCTTTCCTGCCATAATCCTAATATGCCTGAGAGAATTTGGTATTTATTTAAATAGCAATCAGAGTTTACTTTGAAGATGGATGTTCTGTTTTTGAACAAATTACTTTCAAAATGGCTAGCCAATGGATAGATAATACTAAGCTTCACACACAATTTGGGTTTACACATTGCATTCACATAGCTTGTTTTGTCTTGGCATGGCCAAGCATTATAATCCATGCATTATAATTTCAGACAATCATTTATAGCTTATGATCACGAAGCCAGCCAATTGTGGTTTATTCAGCAAACCTCAGCTTATTGAAGTGTAGGAGCCATGTTCATGGCTGTCACACATACAAATCCAGAAGTCCTCTGCTGGATGGATGGGACCAGGTGAGCTACCTTCTGTTTCTACAATTACAGGGCAGCTGGAAAAGTATTTTCTGGAAAGGAGAAATATTTTGTTGGTTTGGATGGGGTCATGATGACCTCCCTTTTACTTCAATGCTTTTAAAGACAGATGTAAGTAGCTGGATCCTCTTGGTCAGCATAGGGTGTGCTTCACTTCTGTTGTCCAGGGCAGCCATAAAAAATACATAAAAAACAGAATAAAAACCACCTCTTATCCATGTTGAGACTAATTTAATTTGCAGTATTGCAGGCTAACTCTACCCAAAATCTGGAGCTTGATCCTAATCGGCTCAAGGTTGATTCAGCCTTCCATCCTTCCAAGGTCGGTAAAATAAGGACTCTGGGTTGTTAGGGGGCAATATGCTGACTCTGTAAAACCACCCTGAGAGTGCTGTTTACCACTATGGAGTGGTATATAAGTCTAATCATTTATTGCTATTGCTATTTTATTGTTGAGTGTCTCTGTGATCCAACCACATCCTTATAAAGTCTACTGTAGAAAGCTTGAATTCTTCCAAATCATCCTGAGATCCTGCTGGTCAGAATTCATCCCAAACTATGCACATATTAACTCCAAGAAATTGATGCCCTTGCCTCAATTAAGCACAAATGCATTTTTAAAAACTTTTTTAGTTTGAGGCTCAGTCATTTTAGAATTGCATTTTGTGAAAGCTGGAAAGCTTTGGGTTCTATGGCCTATTATCTAACTCTCCCAATTGACAAAAATGGGAGTGATTTAAATAAAATTGATCTTACTATCCCTTACTCTTCGTGTAGCATTTAATCGACAGCTGTGATTAACAAGGGAATCATGAAGTTAGTTCAAGATTTTTAAAGATACTGTTAAAAATGGGAATTTAGTAAACCGAGCAAAACCTGAAACAAAGAAACCTTACCAAGTCAAACTTTTATAAAAGGACACTTGTTATGAATACAATCTTTGCATACTTTTTATAGCCCTTCAAACAGGATGCTTCATAAAATTCTCTTTTCAAAAAAATTCAATGTAAGCCCAGATCATTGTATAAGTTTTTATATAAATCTTTGTGACAGCAGCATCCATGAACTAGATTAAAAATGTAAAGGTTTTTGTGATTTATCCAAAAGCTGGATTAGTACTTTGTAATTTTGGTATCAGAGTTATGCCATATTTTTCAAATTCACACTAAGCCATGTGAGCTAATGAGTTAACATTATTATTAAGTTCACAAAATGATACAGAAGATGCAACAACCCTTCCATCTTTTTTTGCAATGATTATTTTGGTGGTGTGATTTACCTCTGATCATTCAGCTTGGAGGCTAAAGATGCAGCATGGTCATCTTCAGGGGTGGGATGCTACTGGCTCTGCCCGGTTCTGCAGAACCGGTAGCTCTGAAGAGCAGCAGACACCGAACCGGTTCTGTGTTTGCTGCTGTTTGGCCCACCCGCCCGCCCCGGGCTCTTACCTGTCCTTCACTTCCTGCTTTTTCAACCTCAGCTGCTTTGCGCAGCACGGCTGAAGTTGAAAAAGCAGGAAAAAAAAGAGGCTTTCCAAATGCTGTGCACCCATGCAGTTTTTCAACTGTCCAGGCGGCACAGCTGTTTTTTTTACATGCGCATACAGCAAAACATAGTCACCAAAACGGCAGTAACACCGGTTGAATCCCACCCCTGGCTGTCTTCAATTCAAAGAGACACTCATTTGGCAGGCTGAGACAAAGAGGCAGTCCCAGAACCCGTGAAATCTGCAGGCCGGACAGGGGACAGACTGTATCTGTCCTTTATAGGGATTTAGAGGGATTGCCACTCTCGAATTGGCCTTTTTAGCTACACTAGATGCTGGTTTAGGACCTCTTTTCAGAGCATGATACTATCATCTCTTGAGACTGAAGGATGCCACTTCAGTTTTGGTGGTTTCTGTTTGTAGATAAGCTTCCTCCTGGTTTTTGAGCAGATTCTTTACTATGTATTCCCCAAAAGGTTTTTTAGCAATCAGTTGATTGTTCTTATGACAGCAGATTCCCTGATAATCAGAAGAGTTGTAGGATGAGGAAAGAAAACCATCCACTCACCGGAGGCTAAAGAGTTATTAAGAAAATTATCAGGACCCAGTAAGACTTCCTGAAGTGGAAGGTCTGATGTTTGTTGGAGGGCTAAGATCTCAGAACTTCTAATGGGAATGGGGTTGTCTGTAGAAGCCCTTCTTTTTTTTCCAGAAAAATCTTAAGTGCTAATTCCCGCTAGCACGTCAATAAATTTCTGTGCTACAAATAGTCCTCAACGTATGACCACAGTTGAGCCCTAAATTTCCATGGCTAAGCAAGACAGTTAAGTGAATTTTGCCCCGTTTTAAGACATTTCTTGTTACAGTTGTTAAATGAATCACTGTGGTTAACTTAATAACACGATGGCAAAGTGAATCTGGCTTCCCCAGTGACTTTGCTTGTCAGAAGGCGCTAGAAGTGATCACATGACCCTGAGTCAGTGCAACCATCATAAATATGAGCCAGATGCCAAGGTCCAAATGTTGATCTTGTAATCATAGGGATGCTGTGATGATTCTGTGGAAAACGGTCATAAGACACTTTTTTCAGTGTCTTTGTAATTTCAAATGGTCACTATATGAATGGTTTTAAATTACGGACTATGGTACCTGTAATTTAAGTTATTTGAATATGGATGCCTGTGAAATTACTAGGACAAGGTTCAAATGAGTTGTTAATTCCAATTTAAGTCAGCTAACTTGATGTAGATTTAAGCCTTGGAATTCAGTCTAGGGTTGGCCAAAGATTTACATTGTAATTAATACTGAGGAGGTAGATTGTGGATTTATCTGAGGTTTAGTATAATCAAAACTCCTTTCAGTTTTTGTTTTTTCACCAATTGCTTCCCCCAAGTTACAATTCACCAAAGGTGGTTTTCAGGAGGTTCTGACCAGTTCTAGAGAACCGGTAGCGGAAATTTTGAGTAGTTCAGAGAACTGGCAAATACCACTTCTGACCAGAGGAGATTTTACAGTAACCTTCCCCTGCCACGCCCACCAAGCCATGCCCAAAGAACCGGTAGTAAAAAAATTTGAAGCCCACCACTGCAATAAATCCATCATAACAGCACATTAAGCACACAGGGTAATAGCAGGAGAAATAGTAAAGCTTTATTCCAGAAGTAGAATACCAGCACAACAACATTCTGATTGCATTCTGGTCAGTGACTGCAATACAAATTTCCATACAAATTTTGTTAAAATGAATCACTGCAGTTGTTAAGTTAGTAACATGGTGGCGATTCATCAGATTGGCCAATGGGCAATCTGGCTTCCCCATCATCAGGAGGTCGCAAAAAGTGATCATCACATGATCTCAAGACACTGCAACCTTCATAAGTACCTGCCAGTGACCAAGCATCCAAATTTTGAGCTTCCAAATTTTGATCACATAACCAGGGGGATGCTGCAATGACCGTAAGTGTGAAATACGATAAGTCACTTTTTTCAGTGCCATTGTAATTTTGCATGGTCATTAAACAAACTGTTGGAAGTCAAGAACGACCTGTATTTCATAACAATACTGTCATGTTAATATTTTCATCTAGCCAGTTGGACCAGGTTTCAGGTCAGGTTAACTAGGAGTTACTTACAAGCAAGCAAGCAAACTTTCAATGTAACTTGGTGCAACTTCCAAGTTTTTAACCAGTGAAGAGAGTTCCAACCATGAGTAGATTTCTAACAAAGAATCAGTCATAGACTCCGTAGCAATCAAGCTGCATGTGTGTGGAGGCTTTTCATTTTCATACTCGGTCAGAGAGAGTAAGCATTGGGGAGGGAGAATATTTGCGCAAGTGGACAGGAGCAAATGAGAAAAATCCCAGCACAACGCACAGGGGTACTAATGGAAGCGAGAGAAAGCATTGCTGTTAATCAAATGTCAATAGTTGTCTAATAGGAGGGTAAGAGGAAACTGCAGGCTTGAGACCTAAGGGAAAGGAACAAAACAGTTTCCCACTAATATTTGTTCAAAAATTAAATAGATTGCTAGACTTGGTACATATCTTATGTCAGTTCTGTGCAAACACTCTGTCGGACAATTTCATACTCTGGACAAGAAAAAAATAGAGTCCATCTTACACCTGATTAGCTTTCAGAAACTCAGTTCATTATGGAAACTAAAATTCTGCCACCTGAGCTGGAAAAATGGATGCATGCACAACTCAAATGACGGCATCACTTGTCTCTGAAAGACAGTTAAAAATTCAGCCCTTACAGATATTTTAATTAAGTTCTTTCATTTAAGCATGGGTTTTTGAACTTATAAGGAAAAGATAAGGTTTTTTTTTCCTAACATTGCATATTCTCTATAGCATTGTCCTTAAAAGTATGGTCTGGCAACTCCTGGGGCTCCTTCAGACCCTTTCAAAGTAATATGTTTTTAAAAATTCTTAATTTTAACTTATAATACACACACACAAGGGACAGGATGAAACCTGCTTCATATATCTAGTATACACTGAATTACTTACCAAATATTCTTAGAATTAGCAATTACAGATAAAATATTACTTGTACATGTTTCATATAAACATGTCCAGTGGATTCAGTTCACATAATGAACTCAATTAAAATGTGAGGTAATCAAGGCAGGAGCTTCAACTTGCACCCATCTGAACATACTTGTAAGTCTTCTTGGGCTTGTGACTGTGTTTTATTATGTTTCCCGAGGAAGGTGTAAAGAAGACTCTGACTATAGAACATAGCAATATGAAAACAGCATTCTTTAAATTTTGCGCAAAGCAGATTGGCAATGATCTCTTTTAGCTGACTATGAATGAAAGTACCGGTAATATATCAATGGTACCATGTGGAAATTTGCAGACTTATAACAATTTTATGCTGTATTTTTCATAGAAAAAAAACATTTTGGAGATGAGAGACTTAAAGCTTTAAAGAGATCTGTCACACTTCTACAGAAAATAATCTATAAAGTCAAGCCGATTGGAATTCAGAATTCAGAGAGGGTAAACAATCCATTTATTTCAAAATATCATAAGATAGCAGAGTGAGGGGTGGAAGAAGAGAAGCAACTGGGTTTTTTCAGCACACAACTACAAAAAAAAAATCAATTTAAGAGGATGTGTCTGCAGTTGTCTTACCAGGTTTTTAATTATGTGTTTGCCATGGTGGCCTAATTTAGTCAAGTAGATGAGGCAACATTAAAAGCTAGTATGAGAGGTAAGTAATCCCTTGGGCGACCAGCTTGTGCATATAGTTTAGAAGGTACATGCATAGTAGCAGAAAGCTACAGCAAATTTGAGATGGGGGCCCACATGATGAACAGCAAAAAGCTAGCAAATCAAATTTTTCACAATTAGTTGAACAACAACTGTGACAGGTTTGGCGCTTAGCATTTTCATTTGTGCACTCAAATTTGGTTATCTGTCCTCTTTTATGCAAATGTGATGTGACAGGAGAAGCTGAGAGCACTCAAGCAGGCCGATCACTCACAACAGGAGCTGGAGTCGTACAGCTGAGAAGCTTGGATTAAATGGACTGAGCTGATGGAGAAGTGACAAGAAACAAGTCCTGGAAACCTCATGAACTCATTTAAAACTTCTTCAAAAAAAAAAAAAAAAAAAAAAGAAAGACACATAACTTACAATTATAATCTTTCACATTCGTACATCAAAAACACAAAGATAAGAAAAGGAATGAAAATCAATTCAAGTCCGTTCTTCATTAAACCCAATACATTGTTTTAAAAATTATAATAATTGGGTTATGCTTTGCTTTAAGAGTGGCTTTGTGTATCAATGTTCAAAGAAACAGATGAAAGAAAAAGATTGTGAACAAAGAAAAACATGGCAACTTAAGATTTGCTAAACTATAATTTGTAAAGCAATTCACCTTTCCTCTATGTATACACAAAAAGAATTTGCCAAATAAATCTCAACAGCACTCAAGAGAACACACATGCTACACGATCCAATTAAGCTGGGAATTATGTTCCAGTCTAAAACCTCTCTTTTCAGAAATTAAGCCTTGAAATTTAGCTAAGAACTGCTGTGTTATATATCTGTAAAATTTTACTTAGGAAAAGCTGGTGTAATTTTGTTTGAAAATTATAGGCTTATTACTTGCATTCTTTTATTTAATAAAAAAAAATCTCTTTGGGAATGCAGAAAAAGTCTGTTTGTAAGCATCAATTTACATATCCTACTGTGTGGCTACCAACTCAAATATGTTCTAAAGAGAGGAACTGAGTTTCAGATGGTGCAATTTTACTGGGGCAGATACATCTTCAAAAATAAGTGACACTCTATTGCCTATTTATCCAGCTTTGGGAGTTCTAGCTGTATCCTGAATCTATCCCAAGACTGCTCTTAGATTCATTGTCAAGATATTATCTTGAATTCCAACAACCATTTTTGTCTTCCATCTCTTCAAACATTTTGGTTTGTTCATCATCACTTGAGAATTGTCTGGAGAACAAGGTAGAACAAGACAGTTCAAAATCTTGCACGCTATTATCTGACCCTGAATTTGCCTTAAAGAGTAATTACAACATCCAAATTAGGACAACATAATCAAGTTTGGATTTAATTTAATAAGTAATGGGGTTTTAATAATCCACTGGAAAAACAATGTTTGCTATTATAATTTATATAACACCAATGATCTTTCTGTAATTGTGGGTGTGTTTGAATGTCACAAACATTACCAGAAAAGTAGTTTTAATAAAATAATATAACATTAATTTCAAGATTTCTGTACTTAAATTGTTGAGCCATTTCTAGGACCATAAAAATTCCATGATTTTCAGGCCATTTTTCTGGTGCTCCAGCACCCATAAAGACCAACTGGCTTGCGCACGTGCCCATAGAGCAGGTTCTATGGGCATGACCATGATACAAATTCCATTTGCTTGCCTCTAATGATACTGACAGGTATTCATGCCCCTTAGACTTAGAAGGCATCAATAAGTATTAACAAGATACCTGACACCAGGGATAGGTTTCTACTGGTTCTGACCAGCTCTGTAGAACTGGTAGCTCTGAAGAGCAGCAGACCTAGAACCAGTTCTATGTCTGTTGATGATTTTGCCCATCTGCCCACCTGGGCTCTTACCTGATCTTTATTTCCTGATTTTTCAAGTCAGCTGCTGAACGAGGCACAGCTGCAGTTAGAAAAGCAAGAAAAGAGGGCTGTTTCAAAGGCTGCTTCTCTGCAGGCAACTGCTGATGCAGGGAAGCCTGTAAATCCCGAACCAGTAGTTAACCCTGTTGTATCCCACCCCTGCCTGATGCCTTTGTTGAATCGTAAAGATTCAATATTTTGACCATGAAGAAGTGCTCCAAAAGGGTTTCTCCTGCAAATTACATAACATAGTAGCACCCAAGAGACTCCGATTTGCAGGTCATAAACTCCATATGAAGAATTGAAGTCCCAAGATGGCAATGAGATGGATCCCCTTGATGCCAAATGATGCCCTTGAAATACAGGGTGAATAATATTCACAGACTTAAAGACTTTAAACATCACATGGGAAGATGCTGATGAACTCTAGATAAGGGAAACAATTAAAATTTTCAGATCAGAGTATCCAGTGATTTTGATAGGCAAGTAAGGAACTGAAGCACTGTTTTCATATCTAAGCCAAAAACAAGGACAGAGGAATTTTAGGAGTTGGAGGACAGAAAAGAATAACAGAGTCTGAAGGGACCTTGGAGGTGTTCTAGTGCAACCTCCTGCTCAAGAAGGGGACCCTACACCCATGATGGCGAACCTATGGCATGGGTGTCAGAGGTAGCACATAGAGCCTGCTCTATGGGCACGTGCACAAGCCAGTTGGTCTTTGTGGGTGCTGGAGCACCAGAAAAATGGTCTGAAAAACAGCCTAAAAAATACAACATTTTCTGGGCCATTTTCAGACTGTTCTTAGGACCATTTTCAGGCTATTTTTCGGGCTGTTTTCCAACCATTTTCAGGCTGTTTTGGAGAAATTTGGGGGCCATTTTTGGGTCTTTTTCAGGCCATTTCCCCCCCAGAAAGCCTGAAAAACAAACAAACAAAAAACCAGGCATCTGCATGCCAGTCAGCTGGTCTTTGGGTTTCTGGTGTTCCAGCGTGCGCCCATGCACACACATTCCAGTTTGGGCACTCAGTGCCAAAAAGGTTCATCATCACTGCCCTATACTATTCTAGACAAGTGGCTGTCCAGTTTTTTCTTAAAAGCCTCCAAGTGATGGAGCACCCACAACTTCGGAAGGCAACCCGTTCCACTGGTTAATTATTTTTACTGTCAGGAAATTTCTCCTTCTCTCTGGGTTACTTCTCTCCTTGGTTTCCAATGGTTTTCAACCATTTTCAACCATTGCTTGGCCACTCCAGCCTCCAGATTATTCTTTGTTGCTCTTTTCTGCAATCTTTCCAGTGTCTCAACACCTTTCTTTTAATAATATGGTGATCAAACCTGGATGCAGTCGTCTAAGTGTGGATTTACTAAATCTTTATAAAGTAGTACTAATACTTCCTCAGCACTAATAATTTGTGATCTTGATTCTATCCCTCTGTTAATGCAACCTAGCATCATAGACAGAAATGAAAATAAAAGGATGCTTGAATCTGCCCATCTTAATTTTTTAATTACATAAACTATTTTTCTATAGTATGTATATTAAGTATGAAAAATAATTTGAAGATATACTGACTTGACGTAATAGCCAATAAAGCTGGAGTTGTAATTTTCCTTCATTGCAAAAATCAATCCAAACTACAAATTAAAGTTCTGATGCTTGCTATTTCTTTCACTGGAAGAGAAGCAAACATGTTTTAATGCATCCCTAAGGAAAATCCAAGACACATTAGAAACAAATATTAAACACACAAACAACATATTATTGTACATTTATGGTTATTTTTAGGTACTTTGATTAATCTATGTTCTTCTTTAATGAATCTGGGGAAGTTTTGTGCAACTCTGCCTTTTTCTCCTGTTTTCTATCACAGATACTGTGATGATGAGATGATAATCTGTCTCATGAGGATGAATGGGATAACTTTGCCATCAGCTAAAAGTTAATTTCTTCTTCTTATAGTAAATGTGCTTTGCAGGACCAGATTAAGTGACAAGCTTATCTTTCAGCATCCTGATTATCAATTGAAGTTTCAGAGGAAGAAAAACAAAAAAACCCTCCTCTTAAAAATCCATAGGGTTTTGGAGTGTGCTCAGTGGAAAAAAGTGTTTTTAGTTGGTTAAGAAGCAATAAAAATGAAGGTGCCACATACTCCAATCCATCTATCAAAGGAATTGTGATTGGAACAATGAAATTAGAGTGCAAATGTGATTACAGTGAGAACCTACTAGAAAGGTTCAGAGTGAGAAATCATCTAGTGCTTCTTTATGATCTCACCTACAAAATGTAGTCAATTTTTGACTTCTATTTGATTTCTGAAAGTGGAACCACTATTATTACTTTTTAAAAACACTTAGATTTTAAAGACAAGAGGAATTTTCCCATGGTTAGTTGAAATTGCCTATGTTACTTGCAGCCCGTCCTGCCTCCATTTAATTAGCATTTAATCATCATCAGCTATACAACTAAACAGTGATAACTACAAGTCCAAAGATAGTACGGTAATCTGCATATAATGTACATAAACACCACAACAAAGAGCAACAAAGATGATTAAGGGGCTGCAGGCTAAAATATATGAAGAACGATTGCAGGAATTGGTTATGTCTAGTCTTGTGAAAAGGACTAGAGGCAACATGGTAGAGGATGTCAACCTAAAGGCAGGACAAGAAACAATGGATGAAAACTAATCAAGGAGAGAAGCAACCTAGAAGTAAAGGAGAAATTTCTTGACAGTGAGAATAATCAACCAGACTTCAGAACTTGTGGGTGTTTCATCACTGGAGGCTTTTAAAAAGAGACTGGACAGCCATTTGACTGAAATGGTGCTTGAGAAGAGGGTTGGATTAGAAGACCTCCAAAGTTCCTTCCAACTATGTTATTCTATTAAATACACAATTCCATTATATGAAAACTGAATCATGTTTAATAAATTAGAAAGAAAAAGATATAACTATGTGTTTACACACTAGATCCTGCACCTTAAGAACAGCCATTTATTATCAATTATTCTGTAGGAAACAATAGGTAAACAAATCTTCAACTATGTAACTACTCTTGAATCATCTGGAACTTGTCCCTTATGTTCAAAATAATTAAACCAAGGATTGAATTTTAGTATCTATTGATATTTGCAGAAGAAACAGAACTATACCATCCTCAAAGATGAAAGACCAGCTATATAAATACTATTTATAAAAAGACAAAAGTGAATAATTTTAAATGATGAGAAGGCTCAAACAGGAAAAGCAACATAACCATAAATATAAATTATGATAGCTTAATCGTGTTCATTTTACAAAAAAGCAGGTTGTTTTGTTTGGAAAGGTCTGTATAAAATTCACAATTATTATGATACATTCTAAACATTCGCCCAAGGGAAAAAAAAAAACCAGAGAACAGAACAGAATCAATTCACATCTTAAGACATTACCAAATTTTCCTTAAAGTTTCAGAATTGACTTTGGTCTTTCAACTGTTAAAAAGGCTGTAATCTTAAAGATGATTACAAAACCATCACTTCACATGCACTTGCACATTAATCACATAATTAATAACTAAATCCAAACCTTTGTAACTGGCAAATTACAACTGATGTTGATCGAAAAAAGACTGCAGCAGGAGTGACTGACTATAGGAAGAACTACAAAGAATGTGATTGTAATATTGGTTTGGTATTACATGAACAATTCTGCATTTAACTTCTCATGCTTGTATTTTTCCCCTTGTACACTGATTTTTCTACTTCTTCCATGTTATTAGCTGGACTTACCTGTCAAAATTGATAATTATTTTCCTACAAACTAGGAAATTAATCACAACAGAGGAAGGAGCAAAACATCCCACAATTCATTCATACAAGAATAAGTTAATGCTTGCCTTCACACCTAACAGTTACTTTATTCTATACCACTGAAGTAACATTTTTATAAAAGAGAAGTTGTTTCTTTCAGATAAGTACAGGAACATAACACCAAATTGGGACACTTACCTTAATATTTATTCTTTAGAATATTTTAAACAACATTATGAATACCTGCTAGTGAACTAAAGACAGTTTTCACATATATAAGAATGTCATTCTTTTCAGCTGAAACTATTGACAAACACCCATATGTTTTTTATGTAAAAACTGAAGCACAAAATTTCTTTCAGGAATACAAATAGCAGCACTTGTCTACAGAGAGAAGTGTGCTGGTGGGTTAAATGGTATTGGTGTCTCAGTCTTACTGGGACAATTTGAAATGGGACAGAAGCAGTCTCTTCTGGATAATTTACTGTAGTCAAATTGGCATGTGGGATTTTATTTTACTATTAGGCAGCAACTGGTAGGCAAAGTCACATTATTAGAAAAGAGAACAGGTAACGAAGAAAAGAAAAACACAAGCAAATTATTGTACTGTTAGCAGACTACTGATAAAAATTTAGAGTGTTAAATAGCAGAATTTTCCATTGCTCCACTGTATATGTCCAGATATACCGCTTCTCAAACGCAACAGGGATTTGGATATTGAATTGGAACAGGTTGAAAAAACAGAAAGTGATGGAGAGAAAATATATCCCAAATAAATCCTTGCTTTACTAGGCAAGATTGCAGGTACTGATCTTATTCTACTTGATCAAACTAATATTTAGAAAGGTACATATATACATACACATACAAAATAAATAAATCTGGTGCACGAGAATTTGGAGATTATATGTCAAAAATCCTGCTATGTCTCACTTGATGAGAAATGAGTGAAGACCATTGTAACCTCAAATGATCTTAAAAGAAACAATAAATAAATAGTTTATTTAGGCTATTTACAGTACCTTTTCCATTTTACTTCCTTTTTTTCAAATTTAAGATGGTCAAGTAAAAATGGAAAAGGTACTATGATTCTGTACACTAGGGATGGCAACATACAAGATATTTTAGAAGACATGAGCTACTTACAAAAAACTTGTCATACCAAAAAATAATGTTGGATCAGCACCGCCAAGCCAGAAAATGGCAGGAAATGATGGAATATCTGTAGAATACAGCAAACAACTAAAGAAGAATCAGTGAAAGTTCCAAGTAAACTTATGCCAGCAAGTAAGGTTGGAAGTTTGCACACATCTTAGCAATGCACTATCCCTGGTTCACATAGTGCCACCTTAAAATAATTATTTTGTTCATTATCAATGATCTTGTTCAAGATTAATCACATCTTTTCAAATGCAGTTTCAAGAGAAATGATTACCATGTATACTGTTCCTTGGTCTAGTCAGTAGTGTATATATAAAGGTAAAGGTTCCCCTCACACATATGTGCTAGTTGTTTCCGGCTCTTGGGGGCGGTGCTCATCTCCGTTTCTAGCCGAAGAGCCAGCACAGTCCAAAGATGTCTCTGTGGCCATGCGGCAGGCATGACTAAATGCCAAAAGCACACAGAACACTGTTATCTTCCCACCAAAGGTGGTCCCTATTTTTCAACTTGCATTTTTACATGGTTTCAAACTGCTAGATTGGCAGAAACTGGGACAAGTAATAGGAGCTCATTCCGTTGCGCAGCGCTAGGGATCCAAACCATGTCAACCTTTCTGCTCAACAAGCTCAGTGTCTTAGCCACTGAGCCACCGCATCCCAGTATACATATACACATATATACATATACATACATTACACACACACACACACACACATACACATTATATGCTGGAAATAGTTTTCCTTTATGTTAAGTTGAAACTTAGAGAAGTGAGTCCTACCTTTTTTAAAAAAGGAAAAGAATAAACTGTAAGTGGAAATATTAATTGCGAAAACAAGTATAATAATGAAGAAAAAATTAGGAAGAATATACAAGACAAGAATTATCCTCAAAATTAATCAACATATTTTTATCTGAGATTTAATTAACTATTTAATCTCCCAGATTGCAGAGGTTATATTTCAACCTTATCATCTAAATATGAAAATGTTCTCTTAAAAGCTGGATGTTGAAAGCATCAAAAATTGTACAAATAACTAGTAGAAAATTTTGTAAATAATCTTTATATTAAAATCAAAAATATTTAAAGAGCATTACAACATAAGGAACTAATTTTTATTGCCAAATATTGGCAAGTAAGGAATTTTTTATGGTTATTTAGAATAAAATGCAGATCATTAATCATTAAGGTGAATGGTACCGGTAAATAAATCTTTTTAATCAGAAAATAGGCAATCAACAACAAAGCATCTATGGGTAAATTTAGCCAGAAGACATATAGACAATCGCATATCATTTTGCAGATTGGACAATACTTTTGATTATTAAATTTGTCATTTTTCCTCAAAGCATGAAAATGTTCATTTTGTTTTCTTTATTTTCATTTCCATGACTGCCTCACAATTTGACCACCATGCTGGAAAGCATTCTGTGCAGCTCCTATTTTCTAAGATGTTAATATGAACATCCAAAAATAGGAAAGAAGTGTCCATATGGTTTATGTGGAAAAAGCATGAAAAAGGAGTAAAACATTGGAAGTAGCTGCTAAATAGAAAAATCAGGTTTATCATAATTGGGAGATTATGAGCAATAAAACTGTGACAATTAATTGGAAAACTTGTATTTTTTTTTTTAAAGGAAAGTAGTTATGAGCTCTCTCCAGAATGAAATGCTTTTCTACGATTCATTGAAGTGTTTTGAACTTCTTTCACTAACATGCATAAAGAGTAATTACATAATTGTAAGACAGGTGAAGCTTGCATTTGCTATGGTTTATTAGTAAGAGTTCCATTTATGATTTTGGTCTTAAGCAATGATGGATCCCTGAGAGGAATACACTGGCTTAGATAAAAAGTTTTTCATCGAGTTCTTTGTAGGAATGTATGCTGTGTTTTGTATAGCAAAACATAAACATTCATTTGTTAGATTGCAAAGGTCTGATGATAAACTGATACATAAAAGAAAATGAAATAGTTATGTAGACAGTGCCCCCTAGCCTCCAATGTGTAGGATTTATTTAAAAAATACATGTAGCATTTTATAAAGTGTAGGATTTTTATTTCATTCTCAAATATATTACTAAAAATCATTACTTTTGCTATAGCAGAAAGGCTTTCCCTCCTAATTACAAAAGTCATGGAAAGATTAAAATTATTGAAATTAAATATTCTTATTTGCTTTTCTATTTTCATATAAGCTGCATAAAAGATTATACTGGATGGTGATTAAACCTTTCATTTAGGAAAAAATGTTGCTAATATGAAAGTCAACTACTAGGTTCATTAATATGTTTTTATCAATCAAGTATATTTGAGTTGTTTTAGAAATTGTTTTATCACTTGGAAGAGAACTGAAGATGTCCATTTAAATCAAAAGATTAAGATTTTTCCATTTACTTGTCAATAATATTTAGCATTTTTTCTCAGTATGGTGTAAAACCAACAGAAAAATCATCTATCAATAGTAAAGCTCTCGGACTTGTAACTGCAACAATGCAATACTTTTTTTCATATTAGCCTCAACTCTCTAAACAATATATTTATCATTCTTACACCTTTAGCCTCAAAATAAATATTTCTTATGCCTGCCTAAAAACAGACCAGAGTAGATAACCCTTCATCCTATATTTGCATTTTGGAAAACATTTTGAATCTTTCTGCCAACTTTAGCAGAAGACTAAAAATATAAAAACATCTTTAAAAAGCCTGCTTCAGCAATAAAAAAATATATACTTTTAGATCAATTCCACGTATATCATTCAATGCATGCATTTTTATATCAAGCTAGTAAAATACAACTGCCAGATATGCTAGACTTTGAAGTTTATAAAAACTCTAATAACATTATAACTTTACCATTTTCTCTCCTTAAAGATATTGTGAAAAGGTTTATGCACAAGGATAGTTGTGTCTTTTGTACATTGAACAAGAACTGGGTATTTTGAAAGAAAATAACACAATAATATTATTAGAATTAAAACAAGCAACTCTTGGCAAGGTAAATTAGCATTAAAGAAGCAAAATGAAAAATGTGGTTCCCAAGACTGAAAAGGAAAAAAAAAAAAAACAGATTGCTAAACAGATTTTGTAATAAACTGTAACTGAACTTGATTAATGGTGTTTTTTAAATGTCTTTAAAGATGGATCAAAAACCACCTGATTCAAAATGTGGCATGTCAAGAGTTTTACTGCAGGCCATTTACAATCAGCCCATATAATTCCAACTCTATATAAATTTATAACATAAAATAAACGTTTGCTTTTCTATCACACTGATGTTTAAAGTTGGTGAACTGCTATCATTAATCCGGCTTGTGCCATGCTTTGGGCTCAAAGGGGAAAAAGAGCATGGGGGAACAAAATGGCTACTTACCAGCAACTCCTTATGGGAACTATTTCTTTTGCTGGGTTCACATAGCTACCCTCCATGGCTGCAATATGTTCATATGAAAAGACAAGAAACTGCCAACAGATATATTTAAATAAATAAAGGTAAAAGATAGACAGACAATCCGTCACCTTATTTTTGTCTGCTGGTGTATATACGTATATACATCTCAAGGATCTGTCTTCCTCCAGTTTAAAAATAATCTCTTTCTCTAAAAAATATTTTTTCCTCCAAATCTTACACACTGTATAGCCCTGATGAGTTGATCACTCAGTGCTGTTTATTATTGTTACAAGTAGTCCTCAACTAATCATTAATTCAGCAATAGTTCAAGGTTTTGGTTAATGAGAGTACCAGAGATTCAATTAAGAAGGTACCAAAACAATTTTGCAATTAATTGGATCCAAAAAATAAAAAAGATCCAATCAGGGTTCACAACATTTAATAAATGGCTATTTTTAAGGGTGCATATTTGTTTTCATTTGGATGTTAACTTGGATAAGACAACTCTTGAGAAGAAAATTAGCAACGTTAGTAAACTAGTCATAAGTCAATTTTTTTGGTGTCGTTTTAACTTAGAACTGTCACTAAATGAACTGTTGTAAGTCGAATACTATTTGTATTTGTCCTTGACATAAATAATTATGACAAATTGTCAATAAATGCTGCTTAATACTACTGTTCTTTCAAAACAATCCATTTTCCCACAAAATATATATAATTATACGTACCTGATTTAAAATTAAGCCTACCTTTTTCAGGTTTTTTTTTCCAGGAGCAAAGCATTATATGGCCATCCATTCATTTAAAAATTAAAACAAAATATTGTTCGCAATGTTGAAGCAAATGCTTGGTTCAGCATTTCTTGGATAATGCAGCCAAAATTATCCATGGTAAACTGCACTGACTACCATTTTCCCAACATTGCTTGGGGAAGATTCAAATTATGGGAAAATTTTGCAGTTGAATCTTTCTAGTACTTCTGTGCTGAAATTACCTGAAGAACAAAAACATCTTATATTGCTGTCTCGTTTATTTCAGTGTTGTTTGCAATAAAATGCAGCAAATATAGCATCTAAAAGCATTCAAAACTTCAAGAAATAAACATAGAGGCATTTCAAGTCACTTATCATGGTGTGTTTGTTTTTCATTGCTCCATAAAGAGACCATACATCTCTTACTTTCTGAAATTTTATAGAACTGTGGTTAAATTCATCTCTTGCCAGAATGAAATACTTCTAAGAGGTAACTTAGGATCTGTTAAACTGTATAACAATATAACACCTTAGTTATCGGCAATCTATGGATCAGATTCCATTAAAAAAATCAATTAAGGAATTCTAGAACCTACTTCTATTAAGAATGCTGTGCTGGATTTCAGTCTGCAGTGTAAATCTTAAATATTGAAGATTATATGTGATCCCTTTTTTCTTTTGCCTAAAAGAAAACAGAAATAGTCTCTTATAATGAAACACTCAATGTATTCTATGAAATACATCAGTTTTTGTAATTAGAGTTATTAATTATGAGCCAACTTTTCTTAAAGCATTGGCAAAGGCAAGATTCTTAAATCTCTCATCAAATCAATGCTCAGACCTGTTCTTGTGGCTTCAGCAAGGTCACTATTATACAGCACTTTAAAATTCTCATCTTTGGATGTACAAAATAGTAGAACAAAATTTGATGGCTTGGAATCTAAGTAAAATAATTTAAGCAAATTAATGGAAGTATATTCTATTCCTTCCAGTTTAGTTACTTATGATCTTTAGAAAAAGTGCTATGATTAAGTTCAAGAAATATTCCTGGACTATATAGGAAAGAGGATACAGGAAATTGTAGCAGAAAAACAGGGTTCTTTGCTCCCCTCCCCCAAATTTGTATAATCTGTTTTAGGATCCAATCCAATATTAAATGTTATCATCCCTCTTACTCTATATAATTTGGCACCTTCTCGGAAGAAGGTAATAAACAGATCGAATAAGACAAACTCAAGTCACTTATCAGGGTCATTATAATATAAAATACAAATCAAAAAACCTTAGTAAAGAGCAAAGGAGAGCAACTTCCTGTATATAGTTTAACAAATACAACATTTAACAGAATTATACATTTAACAGATAAATTATGTTTACTTGATCTAAAAAGCTTCAAGCTATACATTGTTTCGATAGGAAACTCTATTTGGATTCTTTAAACTATTTTAAGCAATTAATAACTAAAAAACAATACATACCAGTTTTGCAACTCATTTTATTACATATCTTTAAGTTCAAGTCTTCTTCGCAGGAGAACATTCTCTTCGATTCGCCGGGCACAAGGAAGATTTGCTTCAATGCGTGAACTCCATCTGATGTTAGATTGCCAGTTTAGCAGTTTAAAGTGTGTTTTAAAAGATTTTAGCGGTATATATATATATGTATGTATATGTATATATATGTCAACTGAGGATATGGCTTCAATGCCTTGTTTTCTGTAATGTTTTATTCATTATGAAGTGAAAAAATGACAGTGATTCAGCTCTTTTCTTGACGATTGGGGGGTTGGGATTTCCACTTGGAATGGTCTCTTGGAATTTTTTTTTAATCTTTTTAATTTTTTCCCTGCCATTATCAGGGGCCATGGGTATAATTTCATTATTATTGCTTTTTTTTTCTTTTTTTTTTCCAAGACCATTCCATTTCTTTATTTTTTTAACATCTTAAGGTGATAAAGAGATATATGCAAAGCAGTCATACACTGTATCGTTAAAACTCATACGTAAAATACGGTCACAAATCCAACAAAAGGCTAGTACATAGTAAAGCCTAAGCATACCACTATGCAATATTATGAATACATAACTTTAGAGACTTCAGTTTAGTACTGTTATCTATTATTTCTGAAAACATTCACAAAGATCTTAAATGCAAATTTTCATTCCATACTTGGAATAAAACAAACAAACAAAGAATATTCTATGTTATAACAACGCTTGGTCATTTTGATGCGTGACCAATTATTTTTAAATTACAAAGAATCCAAAGAATTCTGTAATGTTTCCATAGAATAAAAACGTTGCATATGTTCCTAATATGATGTCTGTAGCAATCATTTACCGAAATGTAAATGCAACCTGAACATCAATCACTCAAAATACAGGATCAACCAGCTGCTTGTTTCTTATCTGAAATCATCCACCTCTTTCCATCCAATTGTCTTGTAGTACAAATATTCAAAAGTTCTTTAGGAAATGTTAATGCAATGTAACTAAATCTTTAGCGATGTCTCTGATCAGTCGAATCATCTTCTCCACGAACGAGATTCATTGTCATCATCGTCTTCATCATCATCTTGAAGCAATGAGTCATCTACCAAGGATTCTTCCTGAAACTAAAAAAAATATTTAATGAGACTCTGCTGGAAGAAACACATCCATTAGAATCTGAGATTATGCAAATCTGCACCTTGAAAGGATAGGCAAACACAATTTTTCTTAAAAAAAAAAACATTAGTACAGGTAATCCTCAACTTACAACAGTTCATTAAGTGACTGAACTTACAACAGCACTGAAACAATTGAGTATTGCAGCATCCCCATGGCCATGCAATCAAAATTCAGACGCTTGGCAACTGACTCATATTTATCCTGGCTGTTGCAGTGTCCTGAGATTCTCTGAGAAGCAGAGTCAATGGGGAAGTCAGATTCAATTATTAATTGTGTTACAAACTTTACAGTGATCCACTCAACAACTGTGACAAGAAAGGTCAAAAAATGGGGCAGAATTCATTTAACAACTGCCTCGCTGAGCTACACAAACTTTGGGCTTAATTGTGGTCGTAAGTCAAGGACTACCTGCATTTATTTCATTCAAACTGAAAAGAGATTTTGGACACCAAAGAATATTTGGTGTGTGTTTTGGGGGAGGGGCGGGGGTGTTGCTTCAATTATTCCTGTCAAAGCTGTTATGCTGGTGTAAGTAGAATAATGAAATGTGAAGAACGATTCAGTTTCTATCACTGAATCTACCCAAATGACCAAATTATTTAGGTTTTCACAGTCAAATAGTTGATATCTAAAGCATGACTCAAAAGAGAAGGGCAAAAATACGTACGAACCTACGTGAAGCTTCAAGACTTCTTCTGCATGGGTGCACCAAAGAATGAAACTTTATTTTATTATATAAACTAAATTCAGTGACATCTCACCTGTGTATTTATCCATAGGGAAAAGCAATATAGCATTCCTAAGACTACTATTATATTTTTTAGAATACAAAATAAGAGTTGGATGGGAATTTGGAGGTCTTCTATCTAACCCTCTGTTTAAACAGAAGACCAATACTATTCCAGACAAATAGTTGTCCAATCTCCTCTTAAAAAGTGATAGAACACCATAACTTCTGGAGGCAAGCCATTCCAGTGATTAATTGTTCTGACTGTTAGGAAATTTCTGTTTAGCTTTTTGATTTCTCCTTGATAAGTTTCCATCTGTCTTGCCTTCAGGTGCTTTGGAGAATAGGTTGACCCCCTCTTCTCTGTTTTGGAAGAATGTTATGTTACCCTTAGTCCTCCCTATTCGTTACACTAGACATGCTGCAATCGTTCTTTGTATGTTTTAGCCTCCAGTCCCCGAATCATCTTTGTTGCTCTTCTTTGCTCCCTTTCTAGACTGTCAAGCATCTTTTTTATATCATGGTGACCAAGACTGGACACAGTATTCCAAGTGTGGTATATGGAAAGATGAATGAAAAATGTGGGGAAACAATTCTCCAATTTATATCCTCACAGTCAGGTTGTTGCACACCTTTGGAAGTCACACTGCCTAATAATCTTGCTATACATTTGAGATACAAGGATTGATCTGTGTGAAAATAAATTTACACTCTATGGAAAAGATAAGGGAGAAGAGAACCTAAATTGTCTGAAAACTGATCTCATATGGTGTGTTAAATGGACCAAAATTTCCTTTATCACAAAAAAATAAAATTTAGAAAAATATTTAAATAAATACATGTAGATTTTCTGTAATTCACATGAAATACTAATTTGGAAATAGTCAATTTTAAAGAAAAAATTACAAAGTAATTTCCCAAAGATGAAATATAGTAGGTGTTTACACAAAGGCCAGAGATTAAGATTATAAATAATAAAATAAATGATGTGACAATGGAACAGCAACTCAGATAAAATTTATGGTGAAGTCAGTGGAATTCTGCACTCGTAATTTACCCCACAACTGATATTTGTAGAATCTGATTATTTTAATACTCATATGTAACTTTATTAGCAGTAGTGGTAAATTTTTATTTTTGTAAAAACCCGCAATCAAATCATGCTAAAAGCTTTGATTGTAAATCTATTATGTATATAAATTTACTGAAGAGAAAAAAAAATATATTCTCACACAACTTGTTACTGTAACTAAACTGTAATATAAGGAACCAATATATACAGGATAAGAATATTTAGGTTTGACTTATTAATGTGAAGTTGTAACTTCAATAAATGCTATTCATACCACCACAATGTACAGTTCTAGTAGTAAGGTCATACTCCAATTTTAAAAAACTATGCTAAAATGTTATACAAATACCAACAATTTTCAATTTGATACCATTATCTATCATTTCTGAAAAGATGTGTCGGGAGTTACAATGGCCACCAAGACTGCTGGAATTGCCGTCACTAAGATATATGATCACATGACATCACACTATATGTCAACATCACTTAGTGATGGAAGCCCCAGTCCAAATTGTAGTCTAAAATCGAGGACTACCTGTGAATGCCATGTTTTTATGTTTCCTAATATCCATTTATTATTAAGATAGCATTCTCTTTAAGGGATACTGCTTTCTTAAATGTAAAAAGGGTGAGCATCTCTCTTAATCCAGAGTATGCCTTCTTCAAACATTTATGATTGAGAAAAGACGTAGCCTGTCCCAGAACAAACAAAGTTCACACTCCTTCATCTCCTTGTACACTTACTTCCTCTTCATCTGGCTCAGTGTCTTCTGTTTCCACGGTTGACATATTTGTTACTGGCTTGTTCCATGCTAATTTCAGGTCTTGCCCTTTAAATCGAGATCCGTGGATAGCGGCCTAGAGGCAAAAACATTTTTTTAGAAAAAAACACACATATGTCTGCTATAATCAACTGCTGAATTCACTGCACAAAGGGAAGAGAACCAAGGACCAGATGAACCGTGAGCAGGAATAGCTCACAAATATCCCTATGTGCCTAAAGGACTGCATTTAGCATGCTATGTGGCAAGGGATTTTAAAGGAAGTGGAATATCAAGAGCCCTATGATATCCACGGGGTAATGCTGTTCCAAGAAAACAATAGTAAAAAAACCCAGAGACCAAAATGCAGTTCTTTGCCATACTTCTACTGACTTTATTATTTCTATATCTATATCTTTTAACAGAGATAAAATAAGCCCCCATTTCTGATTACAGAAATTCATTAAATGCAAGATAGGCTTAATGTTCCACTGAATTATTTCAGAGTTTATAATCAAGCGTATGAAAGTATATATATATATATATATATATCAGAGTTTTATAATTCAAAGCGTTATTGAAAGTATATATTATATAATATATATATAATATATATATATATATATATGCGCTGTTTTAGCTTCCTTCGGGTATTATCCCACGTCATTGTAGTGCTGTTAAAGTTGTAGCAACGTTTCAGCAGAATCTCATTCTTGCCATCATCACGCTCTGTATTTGAGTTCGTAAAGCACTACAAATGACGTGGGATAATACCCTAAGGAAGCTTGAACGCACACACACACACACACACACACACACACATATATTATTATGTCTTCTTAAGTTTTCGCGGTGGTACTTACACGTATGGTATTCAGCTTTGTTCTGCTTTTAAAAGATAGCAACGTTTTGGCAGAATCTTATTCTGCCATGATCAGGCTTCTGTATTGTTTTCGTCTGTGATGTTCAGACTTTTACAGTTGTTTTTATATTATATGATACACGTGTGTCTGTGTCTGTGTCTGTTTGTTTCTTAAGATTTTTGCGGTATTTATATGTTATGATATGTGGATATTCAGCTTTGTTTCGGGTATTGTTCCCACGTTCATTATAGTTGTGCTTTTAAAGTTGTAGCAAACACTCGCAGAATCTCATCTGCCATCTTCAGGCTTCTGTATTGAGTTTGTCTGCTGAGTCAGGACTTTCACAGCCGCTTCTGCTTTAAATTTGGTGCCTACCTACTGCTGTGCCAGAATGGTTTTTCCTTCGTCCTGATTGGTTGGGAGTCTTGGTCTGTGTTTATGTCTTGGAGTGCTGTGTTCTGTTGATTGGTGTTTCAAATATTCTTCTGTCCGTATTTTGTGACTTTTTTTCTGTCTTGCATTGCTGGCAACATTGTGTTCTGCCCGTATTGGAGGCTTTTAGTATTGGAGCGCTTTTCTGCATTGGAGGCTGACTTGGCGTACCTCCGAGTAAATGGATGGCTGTCATGTTGTTAGGAAGCTCGGTTTCATTTTCTGGTTGGGGTATGTGTTTGAGTTGGAGGTATCGGGCGCAGTAGGTGTGTGTTGTGTGTGGGGGGGGGTGTTCTGTTTGTGCCCAGGTGTTTGCCTGGGCTTGTGGTCCTGTGCCATGCTTCCGTGGCGAGAAAAATAAAAGAAGCATATATTTTTTGTTTTGTTGAAATCAGGGCTTCCAGATAAATGCGGACAGTCTGGTGGGGTTCATCTCTTCTATTCATGCTTTCAGGTCTTTTTTCCAAATCTCTTATGGGCTTCTCTGACTTCTGGCTTCTGGATATGGTGTGTCCCTATTGTGGCCATCATTTTTTTGTTAGATTAGTACATCTAGGAATGGTAAGTTGTTTGTTTGCTTTCCGTTTCCATGGTGAACTTGATTTTGGTTGTGTGTGCTATTGTTTAGGGTTTTCTTTTCCATGGGTCCAAATAACAAAAATGGTGGTCATTGATATATCTTAACCATAGTTTGCATTTGTGCTGGGTGCGCGTTGGCTAGGGCTCTAGATTTTGAATTCTTCCATAGCAGGTTGCAATGATGCGAGGTAACAGTGGTGATCCAATCAGGGCTCCTTCGATTGCTTGTATCTTTGTCCTTTGTATATGAAATATGTGTTGGTTTAGCCAAGTGTTCTGCTAGTTCCATGAGTGTTTGGGTGGTGCTATTTATTTTTGATGATTTCAAGAGTTCTTTTATCAGGACTTGCAGTGAATATGAAGCCACGTCAAAAACTTAACAAGCAGATCTTCTTGTTCCATTGTATAGGATCTTTGATCATTCCAAGAGGTGGTATGAATTGTGTACATTTGGATGATGATGGCTTCAGCATGGGGCTTGTAGCTGCTTTGCTAGGTATTTTGACTAGGTTTTTATAGTGGGTTTCTCCTCTGTGAACTTGACTAGCGTCTGAGGGGTATGCCTTCCTATGGATTATTTTTGGGAGTACGCTCTGTCGTCTGACCAAGATCCGCGAAGTAGGCGACTCGCCCTCGCGGTAGTAACTTCGCCGAGCGACACCACGGAGGCCGATATGGTTTGGGGCATCTAGAAGATTTTTTCTCTTGGGGATTGATCGTCTGTTGGATCTCTTTGCTTCATCTGTCTTGGTTATAATTTATCTTCTTGTTATTTATGGGTTTGTATTGTGGAGTCTTGGAGCAGGTCTGTCAATTTTTGTTTTGTAGTCTCTTCAATCCATTACTACTTGTGATTACCTTTATCTGCTGGAAGTATGATCATGCTGCTGTCGTTCCTTAGTGCTTTGGTTTGTTTGTGCATAGTGATGTTAGTGACTTGGTGTTTTATTCTATCAGCTTCATCTATATTTATTCATTTAGGCTGGATTCCACTCCAACATATGCATGGATTCTGTGGGGATTTTTTTTTTGGTTGCCTATAGAACAATTGAATCGTTTGGTTAAAACATCTGTTTCTGTTTTGGTGAGCTCTCTGTTGGAAACATTTGTATACTAATTAGTTTCAGTGTTGTGAGTTGTTGGAAGGGCTTTTCTTGTCATGTTCTAATTTCTTTAGGTTTTCTTCAGAGTTTGTTCATTTTTGAAGGTGGTTTTCAGTTTTCAACTCTCCAAGTTGTAAACTTGTTTTTATCTTGTCCCAAAGTTAGGGGGTGGATTTTGTTGCTCAATTCTCAGCGTTTTGAAGTTAGGAGATCTTTGTTCCATTGATACAAGTTGGAATGCTCTTCCTGTGGGAGCTCATTTCCTGAGTAGAAGCCATTTCAGTTCTTTTCAGGATACGTTTAGGTAGCCTGCCTGTGCTGTGATAAAATTTAAATGTTGAAGCAGGGCCGTGTGTTGCTATTGTTGTCTTGCAGCTGCCATGGAATTTGAGGTCGATAGTCTTCCTGCTCTTTTAACTTCAGCTTCTCGTAGGTTTTTGGTCTGGTTGTTGATTTCCTCCTTTGTAGAAGTCTGATATTTTTTTTCTTTAAGCTTTTGCGGTGGGTATTTATATGTTATGTGTATTCAGCTTTGTTGCCGCGATATTCTCCACGTCATTCATAGTTGTGCCTTTTAAAAGTTGTAGCAACGTTTTCGGCAGAATCTGGGAAAACACACTCCCTCACTAGTCCAAACACAATGAGAAGCCACAGGTTCATACCATTGACTTCAATTGGCACCAAAACCCTAGCCACTTCAAGAAAAACCCCAGATACAGAATTATCAGAGAAAGGCCATAGAGATTGAAAAAAGACCTTGAAAGCATGAATAGAAGAGATGACTCCACCAAGACTGTCAATTAATTTGGAAGGCTGCAGTCACAAACAAAAAAATCTCCACACCACAAGCCAGGTTATCACCTCGGGCACAAACAGACTCCCCCTGATACCTCCAACTCAAACAACATCCCAACCAGGCACCCAGATCAAACCTAGCTTCCTAATAAATGATAACTGTCCATTTTACTCGGAGCCAAAGCTGCACTAAAGCCTCCAATACAGGAACACAATGTTGCCAAGCCATATCAAGACAAAAAAAAAAAAAAAAAAGCCTACAAAACAGAACAGAAGATATTAGGAACACCAAATGAATTTGCAGAACACAGCAAAATTCCAAGACCAATAAAACACATACCAAGACTTCCAACCAATCAGGATGAAGAAAAAAACTATTCTGCACGAAGCAGAGGCCAGCACCAATTTAAAACAGAAAAACGCGCTGTTGAAAGTCTGACTTCACAGCACGAACCACCAATACAGAAGCCTTGATGATTGTTGCTACAACTTTAAAAGCACAACTATAATGACGTGGGAAAATACCCGAACAAATCTGAATAACATACATACATATATACATACATTCATAAGAACTTCAAATTAAAGTTCTCAAATGTTGCATCACATTGTATGAGACAGCCAACCGTTACTGAATAATTTCCTTATTTGTGTTTTTCTCCAAAATACTGATATTTATTAATGTCAATAAGACTGTAATACAAAACATTGCATCTTGATAACACAATGGGTTGATAAATAAATAAAAAATAAGCTTCATGAATCTAATTTATCTTGCAGTAAAACATTCTATTTTTTGCAAAAGTCTGGCAATTGAATTGTTAAAAAAAATAAACCTATGGGATATTCATGTCTTCAAGTATCAGATACATTAAGTGCTTGCTTTGGAAATAGTACCTCCAAATTAAAGTAACATGAACTGGCATAAATCAGTGTTAGCTTCATTCTGAAATAATAACTGCCATGGCCAAAAAAAGATTTACGATAGAATCTGAAAGTACAGCATAATGTGAAATGTGGAAACAATTACATGTCCAATGACATCTGAACATGAATTGTATGATATTAAAGTCCCTAGGCATAAATTTTAAATCTCTACATATAAATTTATGATAAATTTTAAAAGATACCACAAACCTATTAAAATGCAACTCGGGAGACTTTTTTGTACATGGTCTTGTCACAACATCACAAAGTGGGATTTTAAAGACTGAATATATATGACATTTGAGCTTTTAAAAAACATGGTAATCTCTGAAAAAAATTATAGCAACATAAGAATGTAACATTTCACAACTAGGGAATCATCCCAAATCCAAATGTATGTGATCATAAAATTTAACCTTTTTTCATTCAAGGCAGTAAAATATTCACTACCATTCCTTCAAAGAAATCTCACAAAGCTGAAACTAATTGAGAAATGAATTTTTACAGTCTGTTTTTCCATAGAATGAAACCTAAAATCATTAAGGTTGGAATGAACTTTGAAAGTTTTCTTATCCAACCTCCCAAGTTAGGAGTCCTCATATCATCCTGGACAAATGGTTGCCCAATCTTTTCTTGAAAACCTCCAGTGATGTGAGCATCTACAACTCCAAGAGACAAACAGTTTCATTGCTTAATAGTTCTCATTATCAGGAAACTCTATTTCCAGGCTGGATCTCCCTCTGACAAGCTTCTTGTCTTATCCTCAGGTGCTATGGAGAGTAAGTCAACATCCTCCTCCCTGTGGCAACCCATTTAAGTATTGGAAGACTAATATCAACTTTCTTCATACTCTTATCTTTGTTAAGCAAAATATATCTTGTTCCTTTAGCCGTTCTTCATACAATTTAGCCTCTACACTCCTTACAATTTTAGTTGCTCTCCTCTGCACACTTTCTAGGGCTTCAGCATCTTTTTTTTGTATCACGGTGATCAGAAATGGAGACAGTATTCCCAATGTGCACTATAGTGTGCACCAGGGCATATAACGTAATAATACGTTATTATAACGTAACATAACGTATTATAATGTAATAATAATTTCACTTATCTTGATACAATTCTTCTGTTTAGGCAGCCCAGAACTGTGTTGGCAGCTACAACACATTATTTAAGCAATGGTCCATCAGTGCACCTGGACTTCTCACAGGCAATATTCTTGCACTGCCTATCTATTCAGCTGGTTTTTCATGTCCAGGTGCAAGATTTTACTTTTATCACCACCTTCAAGTTATATTTTCAAAAAATATACTGTATAGTAATTCAGTTTATTGACAAGTAAAGACTTGTTTATTATCCTTCATTTTTAATTAGGCTTCCCTATCCATAGGATTATATCTGTGGCATAATAAACTTGCAAATGTTCAATATTGTAGCGAACTGTGATTTGACATTAGTAAATAAATTATTAAATTCATATGATCACATGCTATGCTTTTATAGTTACAACTTTAGGGCACAAATTTTTCCAACTTGAATTTTTTCCCAAAGTATCTTTAATTTTTGGAAGATAAGTGATTAAATATATTAAAATCAGTAACATTATTAAAATTAATAATTTTAATATATTCTAATTTTAGAATATTCAGAAACTGGTGAAGAATTCAACAAAAATATCTGACATAAGTTGCCTTAGAACTATTAAGTTTCATATTGAACATTCTTGAGTCTTGATTTATTTCAAATAAAAGGAAAAATGGAAAATATTCTTCATAGACGTTGTTTCCTACTACCAGTGCTCCAGGAAACAACTAAATGAATGCTAGAAATTATATATTCAGACAACGTTCATTATGCCTCTCTTCTGGTATTTCAGATTGTGATGCAAACATCTGAAGTGATTGCCCAGAAATACTATTTTATTAGATCTGTTGTATTTAATTAAATGATTTAAGCTAGAATAATACTCAATAGAATAAATGCTGCAAATGCAACTGCCCAAAATGAAGACTTTACATAATTTTATCTATCCCTCCCTCCAGTGCTTAGTATAAAATACCCATGATAATTGATACACAAAATATATTTTTGCAAAACTTTCTTGAAAAGTTTTAATAACTGTCTTAAAACTGAAAAGGATAGGAGTTAATCAGATTTTGGAAGACTGCAATGCTCCAAAGACAGGACATATGAAAATATTTTACTTTCAAATATAAGCATACTTGAAGTGGGGAAAAAGGGTGGGGAATATACTTACTGCTTCTGCTTCTGCTCTTGTTTTAAAAGTAATCACTGCGTGGAGAGAAGAATCATCTATCTGGCAGTCTTCAATTTCACCATATTGCTTTTAAGAGGAAAAAAGATTCTCATCTAGGCAACGTATTTGATAACTTTAAGCTGAAAGCATTTATATACAATTTTCACTGACAATGATCCCAAATCTAAAATGACTGCAGAACTGTGTTTTTTATAAAAGTTAAGTATTAAAAGGAAACTGAATATAAGACAAATTTAAGCACGTTTTTCTTTAAAAAAAAAAACCACCACCACCACCTTACAAGATAATGTTATCTGATGTTCATTATATCCCTCCCTATCTGGGTAATGAAATTTCTGAAAGCAAGCAACCAAGCTCAGAAAGCACCAAGTTCAAAACCTAACACACTCTTTCATCAGAATGATCAAACAAACAGGATGCAAGTGCCACTTCTGAGATTTATGATGTCATGATGTATGTATCAAAGACACAGACTTTATATCATGGAGTATGAGTATGAATCTGATCCAATCCTATCCAATCCATTATTACAAATCAGTAACCAAGATATACATGTCCTTATTTTCATCTTTTCCTTCAACCATGTTGACAACCTGCCATTTCTTATCCTGTCCTGCCCTTTTTCCACTCTTACAGAAAAATAAGGCAACAGTTGTCTTGTCTAAAGAACATCTGAAGTTGTTCAGCAAATTTAACTTGGCCTGAATATTTGATCAGTTACAGTGAAAATGTCAGAGATAACACACACACACACATACACACAAATCACACAACGTACTAAGATTAGCAGAACAGTCAGACAGGTAGTCCAAGCTTGTAGGATGAGAAGCGAAAGTTCTTCAAAGGAAAAAACCAAGAAAGTCCAGTTGCCTCTTGAAAAAGTACCTTTGGGACAACCATCACACCCGGATGACCGAGAATCTCCGTAGACAATTAGACAGGTACATACCGCAAAATGAGGAAGGAGATCTTCCCTGTCATTCTCCGTAAAAGCTGAGATTTCAAGGGCTCGAGGACGATGATCCACCACGGCGTGAACAGAAAGACTTCTTCCTCGACCCCGGCCTCGAACTCCCCTACCTCTCCCACGAGATGCACCTCGACCTCGTGTGTGCATTCCTCTCCCGCGGCCAGAGGAAAGAATGCCTCGTTTTGCTGCCTAGTGATAATTAAAAAAATGTTCGTAGAAACCCAAATGAGATATATACTCTGTCTGCATTTTCAACTTTAGAACAATGCTCTGCATTATGTAATTTATAATGCATATAGCATTATCATCTTTGAATTGTAGCTGGCTTGACTCTGTTCACTGGGTGACTTTAGGGCACTCTTACTCTCTCAGATGAACTTTCCCAGAGGTCTCTTGATGTGAGAAAAATTAGGGGAGGGAATGCTAATTATGCCACACTGAAGGAAAAAGAGGGTTCAAATCTAACCACATACTTTGTCATTAATAGTTTAATTCCTTGATAATGTTTTCTTAGAAGAAAGTGAAACTAAAGCAAATGTATTCACAATATGCGTGCCCAAATATATATGTCACAGACTGAGCCAAAATTCAACTGAATGAACTGCAAAGGTATGTCTCTCTGTGTTAATTTTTTAACACTTGTCTGCTGCATAATGGATGGCTTACTGAATTAATGAAAGAAATACCAAATTGTGCTGTTATTTGTCACTTAGATTCCCTTTATAGAACAGCAGGACCCAATCAAGCTACATTTAACAAAGAACTGTTTCTGTTAATATATATTTCTAGTAAGAAAAAGGGGCAGTGAATTGTAAAGGCCTGGGAAATAGGTTAGGGGCACTTCAATACTTCTGAACACCAATAGCACCATCTATGGGTGCATTGTAAAAATGCCTGCTGTTGATAGCGACTTAGGTTAAAGACAAAATTGCTAAAAGACAAGTGAACAGTAATATCTAAGTCTAAGACCTCCATTAAAGACAGTTTAAGCTGATTTCTGTTTAAAACAATTCTTGCATTATGTAGACAAGAAGTGAAACATCTGCAATGTTAACCAGCAATGGTGAAATATACTTACTTCAAGCTGCAGTTCTGTATATTTTCTCCTTAATTCAGTAACTTCTTCTCCAGCCTGCATTTTCTTATATAAGTCCAATTCTGTATCCAATAGTTCTTTCTGCATCTAAAAAGTTATGGAAGCAATTTGGTTTGCATTTTCTAACTCACATACAAATACCAGATGAAATAACTAGGATTCCATGCGATATAACAAGGACGCTGGAAAGAAAAATAAGTCCCCAACAGAGGTTACACACATTAGCAGAACACTAGCCATAATTTGGTTTTTAATCAGTTTTAAATGAATTACTTTTATTTTTCCAGATTCTGAATTATGATTCTATGCTGAAAATTAACTTCATACAAACTATTTGCTTGCTTAGCAGTATTACTTCAGACTGCTAAGCAACCAAATAATTTGTCTGGAGTTAATTTTCGGCTCAAAAATTTGTGTTGAAAGAACAGGAGATATTTTTTCCAGTGTTCCCCCAAAGGCAAGAACGAATTGTAAACAGTCATAAAAATATACATACAATAATGGATGTTGAAAACAAAACTAATTAAATAACAAAAAGAGTTAAAAGAGTTCTGAAAAGAACAAAATGGGAGCCAGTTTGGTCTAGCGCAGTGGTGAATAACCTTTTTGGGCTCCCGTGCCAAAAATTGTACATGTGTTCGCATGCCAGCACCCACCCCACACCTCTTGTGCATGCTCACGCAATCNCTTGTGCATGCTCACGCAATCCCCCCCCCCCACTGCTGCCCCCTTACCTGTACTGCGCCTCCCAGTTGATTTTTGGCCTGTTTGAGGCCTTTTCAGCCTCCAGAGGTCCGAGAAAAGCTTCTGCAGCCTTTGCAGGCCAAAAAATGGGCCTGTTTCGCCACTTCCAGAAATATAGGAAGTGATGAAATGGGCCTATTTTTTGACCTACAAAGGCTGTAGAAGCTTTCCTCAAGCCTCTGGGAGGCCGAAAAAGGCCTCAAATGGGCTGAAAATCAGCTGGGAGGTGTGCACATATAGTGAGGTAAGTTTGCTTGCAGCTTGTGTGCTGGCACAAATGGCTCTGCGTGCCACCTGTGGCACGTGTACCATATGTTCGCCATCACAGGTTTAGTGATAAAGATGCCAGGATAGAAAGCAAGGGACCATAAGTTCAAGTCCCGTCTTAGCTGTGAAAGTCAGCTGAATGACTTTGGGCACTCTCTCAGCCCAACCCGCCTCACAAGGTTGTCGTTGTGGTGAGGAAAATAGAATGGAGGTATGCTCACCACCTTGAGTATTTGTAAAAATAATAAAGGCTGGATACAAATAAATTAAAAAATACAATTTAAAAATCTGGATACCTGTGTCCTTGTTTTCATGCTTTTTACCGGAGTGCTTGTTGAAGAAACTCCTTTCAATTCATCCTTTAACTTGGTGATATTGTTGGTTAATGCCTCCAGAGTTTTCATGATTTCGGCTTTGTCTTCTAACTTCATATTTTTATTTTTCTCCAGTTTTGAAATCAGCATCTAGTGGAATTATCGTGTTAGTTTTAGGAATTCTTTACGAGTAGTTTCCCCACACATAAAATATATAAAAATATTCACTCTAATACCAATGTGCTCTACGCTTTTCACATCGAAATTCTGGACCCAATTATATGTTTCAATTTTTAAAAATTCATACCTCTCAACAATATAAAAAGACAGAAAAAGTCAATTTACTACCAAGATCTATGTTATTGGTTTACTTTCTCAAAAATAAATTTGTTTGAAAAATTCTTTCACAAGAAACAAAATGAAACTAAAATTCTTCCAAACTTATTTTTGTTAATGTCTTACTCGTATTGCAAAAATATATATGGCACCTTACTGAATATGAAAATATAGTCCTTTAGAAATTGCCTCATCAATGATTGCTCAGTTATGACAAATGAAAAAATAACTTTGAAACTTATGCCCACATTTACTATCCTTGGGGCATCTTTCTCACGTATTTGTCAATACACTCAGTACATGTTTTCCTGTGTCTGACATAGTTTTCTTTCTTTCCCCCTCACAGGCAGGAAAGATTGCCTAAATAAACTAGCTCTGAGCTGCTTTTCCTTGCAACACAATATGTGTCCCTAAAAAGTGCTAAGTGCAAGTTAAAAAATTCAGTTCTAGGACTTTAATTAGCTTTTAGACCCATCCAGCTGTGCTGTATGTATGTACGTACATGTCACATACATGTGACACTGATAAGATTCTAATCAATTTTATATTGATGGCTTTTTTGCCTTCTAGGCAGTTAGTGGTTTGTAGCTACCAACTTGCTGGGCAAAGAATTGGCCCTAATGTATTTAGACCTGTATTTCCCATTGTATGCCTGCTTACTCTCTTGTAATCCCTTCCTCTCCAATAAATGTTAACTATAAACATCAATTTTTCTTGCTAATATTCGCAGCGTTGGGATGAGCATTCCACAGGGCAGGAGAGCGAGGGAAAAGGACTGTAAGATTTGCCCTTTTGCCCTGGTTCCTTTTGAGTCAAGTACCAGAAACTTTCCAGATTGTTTGGGCTCACCCAGTGGCTTGGGGCTGTATCCGTTTGACACTGCAAAGCAAAGCAAAGCTGAAATAAAATAGTAAGCACAGTTGCAGTCATATGATTTTTCACTTGGTAACTGCTTTGTTTGATGACCGAGTTACCATCCCAATTGCAGTTGCTAAATGGGGACTGATTCTCTTTCTTTGTTCTGATTTCCATTTAAGTGCTTTTACAATTCAATTTTTTTAATGACATAAATCTACCCTTATATTTTATATATTTTACTGTTATCATTCTATTACCTTTTGTGTTTCAATATGTTTTTCCAGGATCTCTTGTTTTTTCTTCCTCACATCTTGCTGAAGTCTTAATGCCTCCTAAAAATATAAAAATTCCAGGAAGCATCTCAATACCTTAATTAATACCTTAATAGCTAAAATGCTTCCAACTATGTATGTACAGGCAGGTATGTACATACACACGTACACCTGTACACACAGAGATAAAATTTTAATTCATTAATTTTTTTTTAATTTAAAAGAATCATTATATATAGAAAAAAGCCCAAACCATATTATATTTTCACTAATAACACATAATTATCTAACAATCACATATCTGAAGAAGGTATCCGTGGCTAGACATTCTCTTCTAGTCAATGTATGGAATATTTGTTCAACTTATATGCAGAAACTCAGTAATTTAAAGGCATCATTGGAGGAAACTTGAACAAAATCATCTATATTCAAATCCTATTATTGTAAGGGTCTGTAATTAAATTGAGATTTGAAGAACCCCTAAAAATCTAGCAAAAGAAAAAAACTATCCATAATTCAAACATGTATTCTTCAACATGGGATTGCCATCATGGTAATATCTTTGTGGAATTTGTGGAAAGATTGCCCACCATGTCCCTTCTCTGTTTCCCTAGAAGAGCTGAACAAAGCCATACCTGGACTGGACATACTGTTGTGAGGCCACTGCTATATGGAGGTTTTATATGTAATTACATGGATTGTGTATGTGTTTACTTTTCTTCTGTTGTATTCTCATCATACACTAAATAATAATAAAACCAGAAAGTCCAGTTGTCTCTTGAAAAAGGCACCTTTGGGGTATTTGTGGAACTGTAATAGCATTTAATATCTTCCTATATATCAAATATATATCTTATATCTCAGTGTTTTATTGTATTTCCCATTGTTTGGGATCTAGAAAATATATAAATATTATTGTTCAATTATGTATCATTCAATAGCTAAAATTAATCTTGAAATATAGCAAAGCAAATGTCACATCTAATATATTGGATTTTTAAAGATAAGTAGTCCATGAGGAAAAACAAACAGCAAATAACACCAGGATTTTTATTCTATGTGATAACTGAAACCAGAGTTTGTAAATTATTTGTAATCGTGATTGTCTGCTACAATTGGGAGACCACACAAATGCACATACATCTATATAGTTTCACATAAATATATTTGAAATCAGCATATATTTATATAAACAGAAATTCATAGGAAGAAAGTAGTCTTTGAATGCTCCCAATTTCCTAATCATAGTTAGAAGATTATAAACAATATACTTCAACAAGGAAATGTCCTTTACCCACAATCACATTAAATGTACCTGTTTTTTCTTCTGTGCTTCACTGGAATCTAATCGGGCAGTATTAACAACAGGCAAAATTTTCTGAGCTGCCTTCAAAGCAGCTGGATTGTATACTGTTTTTGTCAAGCCGGTAGAAGTTGACAATACCTGTAGGAGAAAAATATTTCATTAGTACCGAATGAAGTAGAAACTCTCACATCAAACACATGTTACTGAGACTCATCGAAGTGTTTTCTTAGCAATAAAATACAAAAGATTGCTTTTACCATCTTCTGTGATATTTGAGATCATTCTATCTTACAGTCTACCAGTTTCCTAGAAGAAGTCTTCCATCTTAATACAGATAAGATCTTATAAGGAAAAACCATGGTCTCAACAAACACTGAGAGGTCAAAGGCTTATTAATAAAATAATAATGTCATAAACATGTTTATTATAATTACTAATTACTATTTTGAATTAAAAAACAGTAAGACTGGGAGTTAAAAGGCAATTTAACTGAAAGCTAAAGTATAATTTTAAAACTTGTAAAATCAGCAGTTACAGAGTGCTGCTGAGTCAAGATATGATTTTCATAGAATCAGAAAAACTCCTGGTAACGTACAAAAAATGGAAATTTAAGAAAGGGAATTGTCTTATTTATCAATCAAATGTACATAATTGGATATCTGTTGTTTTTTTTCTTATAGCTCCTTCCATATTATGATATATGGAAGGAACTGTAAGAAAGAGCTAATGAATTTTGTACATTAGAAGGGCGTATTGAAATTATGAATTGTGGCTGTTAAAGAAGTTTACAAAATAATCAGTAACACTTTTGAGAAAGACCTTAAATGTCTGTTTTGATTAGTCTCTGATTTATTTTTCCTGTGCTAATTCTCTCTTACCTGCTTCTTTTTTCCCAAAAGCCTATGGACAAATTATCCAACTTAAATTATCAACTATCACTATATGAGTATTGGACTCATCAAGTCAAAAGCATCTAAACTCACAAATAAAAGGCAGCAAGCTTTTAATTTGTAGTTTATAACTATATACCCACACTATTCAGTATCTACTTCTTCTATTATCCAATATGCAAATTCCATTAGGTAAAATAAAACTGTAATGAGTATGAGTATCATCCTAATACTGAAAGTCACATAACCACGGATGCCAAGCAAAGAGCCGGAACCATTAAAGCAAAATATAACATCTTAGCAGACATCATCTGGGTGCTTTGAGCTAGAACTCTCATAATCTTTTCCTATCAGTGATGCTGACAGAGGTTTATTAAACGTTAATCCAAAAGGGTGCTCTTGCCAAGAGCTTTAGGAATGTGACAGCACACCACAGCAATTTCCTGCTGCTAGCTTCACTACACCAAAGTCATTTTCTAATGTCAAGCAATTTCATTTCCTCTGCACTAACAGATGCTGCACCAAATTTAAACTAGTTTTGTTAAACACCACCTTGGCATGCAAATCCATGCCAAAACAGCAACAATTTAGGTTTCACTGACAATGTGAAAATGAGCATGGTTAGTACATTTCAACTGCTGTCAGAGCTGTTATGGTTTTAAAGGAGCTGACAATTACTTTGCATTTATAACACCTGAACATCTGCTTTGAAGCTGACTCTGGTTAATTAGGTGACAGTTTGCTGAGTATTATAGTTTTCTTACCTTTTCTGTAGTTGGAGTAGGTGGTTTAGGCACAAACCCAAGTCTATCCTTTACAGACAGTTTGGTTACATTCTAGGTGAAGGGAAAAAGAATCTGTTTAATGTTTGTAATACATGTTTTTAAGTAAATTAAACATAAAACTCATTTCAATCGTTTTTAAAAAGTTCCGTTTCCTATTTACACTGAATAGGTGCTTCTAACAGAGAAGAAACTACAGTTTGGTTTTGCAGACTAAGAAAGTTAAAAGGAAAATTAAGAGTCACATTCACCTGAACGGTTTCCGCACTGGCACTCTGTGCTTCAATTGGTTCAATGTTACTGGCAGGCACTGGACCTAATCGTTCCTTGACTGACTGCTTCACAACTGGTAAAATGGGTTGCTGGACTAAAGGCTGTATTACCTTAAAAAGAAATAAAAATCTTCATAATAGTTCATAAATATTTCAACTCGGGAGTATGACTGGCTTCTAGACATTTTACCATTATTCCTTTTTTCATGATGCTCTCTAATCTGAATGCTATTTTGGCATAATGTTTTCAGTAAGTTTTATAAGGCCATAGTCCTGAAACTACTCAATTATTTAAATCAAAAAACAGCAACTTAAGAATAAGTGTTCTTTAATCTTTCCTGTTTATGTTAACAATTTTTGTGCGATTGTATGAATATCCTCAGATTATCTTTCCAATAAATAATTACATCGGTCTATATAATACTTTCAGAAAGGGATCAGATTAGTGTTTCAGGTTATCACAAAAACATACTCAAAGTTTAAAAATAATATTTTTAGAGGAATGCATGCTTAAACAAGTGTTCCACAGAGATGGTTGAACCTCATGAAATATCTTTGTAACATTCATTAAATAAAGCAATCCTATTTTTTTTCAGGCTTATGTACAAGAGGGGGATGTTTTCATGAACAGCAGAGACATTTTCATTGTAAGACTGGGAGAACTCTGCATTATGCACAACATTATTTAAATGAAACTAGGAAGGGCTAAGAATATCTTACAAGAACAATCAGGTACTAAAATGCTGTATTCGCTTCAAATGACTCATTTTCTTATAGTAAAAAATTCAAATATGCGAAATAAACTTTTTAACTGATCTATATTCATAAGCAAAATTCTTATTCAAATAAAAAAAATCTTAGTATTGATTTGGAAAATTCAAGGTTCAAACTTCTTGAAAACTATTCTAAAGTAGGTACTTAGCTTGAAAGCTATCCAAATTAATCAAATTTTATTCTTTACCTTCGGAACTGAAGTTGTAATTGGGGGAGTACTGCCTTCTCTATGCCAATAGACTTTGATAAATCGATTATTTAAGATGGCTTCTGTACTTGATATTGCTTTTTTAGCTTCCTCGTGGGTAGCAAACTGGATGAGGGCACCTTCTGGATCTCCCTGGTAGGCAACCTATGATTTTTGAAGGAAAAGCAAACACAATGTAGAGAAATGCAGAGAGAATCTTCTCAAAAAAGCACAAGACTCTTTAGGAATGTCATACAGAGAATATTCAGAAAATTATTAAGCCACCTGGCTTTATTAGAAATCTCATAAGCAATCTGGTCTAATTTGTAATTTCTAGTCAGGAAGTGGAGAAGAATGTAGTTATTCAAAATGTACATTTCTGGGCATTTTACTGAGTATGTTTTTGGCACAAACAAATTTTCTTGCAATTTTTAAACCTCCCCCCCCCCAAAAAAAAGAAAGAAAATGTGCAATCCCAAATCATACTTTTAACAGGGTACAAATGAACCAAATATCCTATTACACAAATATTTAGGAGGCCTGCCAAATGAACCTTTTATTTTTTTAAATTGCAATACAGCAAATTGTAGTCCAGCTAGTCCTTTACCTGCCACCTCAACTGAGCCTAAAATTCAGTTAAGTAAATCACTGCAGTTGTCAGATTAGTGACACGCTTGTTAAGTGAATTTGCCTTCCCACTGACTTTGCTTTTCAGAAGGTCATAAAAAGGGATCACATGTCCTTGGGACATTGCAACTGTCATAAATACATGCCAGTTGCCAAGCATTTGAATGTTGATCTTGTGGCCATGGAGATGCTGCAATAATTGTAAATGTGAAAGCAGCCATGTCACTTATTTCAGTGTCTTTGTAGCTTCAAACGGGCACTCAATGAACTGTTGTAAATTGAGGACTACATGTATAGATTATTTGAGAAGAAAGGAACTAGTGTTGTGCCACTTTACAATTACAGATAGGCAATCCAATTCCTTTCAAATGTTTAGAATTCAAATTCCCATCAGGCCCTATAAGCAGGGACAACTGCAAAGAAATGTGGAATAATTAGGCCAAAATATCTGGAGGAAACAATGTTGCTTATTTCTGCTAAGGGTAACTGCAAAAGATTTAATTCTGTTCCAATATTGAACTTCTGATCAAAACTCTCTATTTAACAGATGATATATCCATGCTAAATTTTCACGCCTTTATGTATTAGAAAAAATACACTGTCATGATCCATGATTCAACTAGTAAAGAATTTCCAATATATTATTTTAACAATATGGTCAAAAGGTTGGTTTACAGCACTGTTTCTCAACCTGGGACATTTTAAAATGGGAGGACTTCAACTCTCAGAATTCTCTAGCCAGCCACACTATCGCCTACCTGCAAATTCACTAAATTTCCAAATTTGCTGAAGTGTTCATTTAGTTTGCTGATATTATTAAGCTCTGTAGGAATTCTCCTCAGTTCAAGTTTTGTGTTTTCATTCCCAAATTGCATCTTCTTCTGGAAAGCCGGACTATTTGTTCTATTAAAATTTTGTCTGGAAAAAAAATTTAAATGCTTAAAGTTACTAATAGAAATCAATTCACAAGAGAATAGTTAAAACGTGGAATTAAATGACAAATAATCTGAAACTCAATTCCAGGAAGCATCTATTTTAAACATGGTTGTGGAACAAGAAAAGCTTCAGTATATCATTATCAGCAACTATCCAAATATGGAAAAGCAAAGATCAATTCATCATCACATGCCAGCCTCTATCCTATATGCCTATATATAATATAACGATCATAAATGAGTAACATTCCTCTAGATTCCCATGTTTTCCTCTACAGAAACCTCGACAGTGCTTTAAATATCTTGCTAAAGATTTAATCTTATAGTATATTAATGCATATTGCAAATTGAATAAACTAAGATTAATTCAGTGTGGAATGAGGAAGTTGTTGGCATGTATATTAAAACTGGATGGAAATTAATCAAGGAGACAACCAAGCTAGAACTAAAGCCCCTGTCACACAGAGGAAAACCACTGCATCGTGGTTACGTCGATGCTTCCGTTCGTGCTACTGCACTGCCTCCGTTTTGCTTTCCTCTCTATCGTCAGCATCCGTCTTTGACCATTTCGATCGCTCAGAAGGTTTTGAGCTGCCCCAAAAACTTTTGAAGCGGAAAATGTATCCAATGCATCCGTTCTGCATCCTCTAGGCATACGGGGGACATCCGTTCTGCATCCATTATGCATCTGCTATATCCTCTAGGCATTCGCGCAACTCAAATCCTTCCAGCGGTAAACGGATGCAGGGAGGAAGCAGAATGGACGCGCAGCGTTAGTAGCACGGACGGAGAAAGGATGAAAGCGGATGCAGCCACGCATTCTGCGTTCATCGCGCTACGCATCCGCTCTGCATCCTCTACGCATCCGCTCTGCATCCGCTTCCATCCGCAGGCTTCCGTTCTGCATTCGCTTTCCATCTGCTCTCGGCTTCCTCCCCCCGTCCGTTTCCTTTCCGTGTTGTCTGCTCTGCTTATGCAAATTTTTGCCCCTTTTGAGAGCGGATAACAACGGATGGGAACATTTTTTCCTCGCTCCGCTGTGTCCTTTTTACAAACGTTTTGCATCCGTTGGGCAGTGTGACAGGGCCTTAAGGAGAAATTTTCTGACAGTTAGAACAATTAATCAATTGTCCGGAATAGTACTGGTCTTCTGTCTGAGCAGAGGGTTGTTTGTAGAAGACCTCCAAAGTCCCTTCCAAGTCTGTTATTCTATTAAAACTGTTCTTAATTTGGAAAGCAGTATTTGGACATGTTTTCATGCAACGGAAACACCTGTATTATTCAAGTGAACTTATATAATGTGATTTTCTTTTAATATAGATATACAAATGTTGAGTATTTACAGTGTCCACAAGGATCCATCAAAAACAAAAAACCCAAGATAATGGTTGTAAAGTCCTGCTATTTTACATGAATACGTGATATTAGAAACACATACAAAAAAGTAGACTTTAAGTTGCTGCAGCTGCTATTTTCACTTTTTTTTTTACCTTCAAACTTTCAATCAAGTGTAGACAATATTTCTGTACTGTACCTAAATTCCACTTTTAAAGTCAAAATTTGTGGGGGGAGGGGGATTAAGAAGAGGGGTTCTTTTGAGCAGCAGAGGCCAAGACAGCTGGTTCTTCATTACTCTGTTGACTTTGCTGTCAGGAGAGCAAACAACTGCTTACTTGTCAAACCAATTCTTCTTTGCTGCAAGTCCATCGCCTGCACCGATAGTTCTCTTTCGGGACTCTGAATCCACTACAATCCTCATACTGCTTTTATTGGGAGGTTTTTCTGGAGGAAGAAAAGAATACACTGATTAATTTTTAAAGGATGTTTATGCATTTTATAGTAGAATTTTCTGTCCTGATTACTGTCAACCGACTTACTACATTTTCACAGCATATTAAATGCAAAACTTCTTTACATCCAGGTCCCTTTGATTCAGTGTTGGTCCAAGATACACTAAAACCACATTCTTCAAAAGGAAATGCAAGTAACCCTAGAGAGGAAATACAGCCTACACTGCTTAGAAAATATAATTTCTGTTCAGCTGTAGATATTTATCAGATGACTTGTGTGCGACCTGAAGCCTGAGAGGGATTTCTTTGGGAAAAAGGCATCTCATAAAGAAGTACAGACAGTCCTTTATTTTTAACAGTTCATTTAGTGAATGTTCAAAGTTACAATGGCACTAAAAAAAGTGACTTGTGACCATTTTTCAGTTGGACCTTTGAAACATGGCCATGTGATCAAACTTCAGATGCTTAGCAGTTGGTTCATACTTATGACCACTGCTGTGTCCCAAGGTCATGTGATGCTTTTTTCAATTTCTTCTGAGAAGCAAAGTCAATGGGGAAGCCAGATTCACTTAACAACCAGCTTCCATCAGGTATCCTATCCTTTCCCGCACTGTTCATCTGATTAGGAGCTTCCAACACCAGTTGATTAAAGGTGTGGAGTTTCAATAGAGAGTACAGGTAAATGGTTTATTACTTTCCCATTAACATTTTTAAGTCTTGCAAGCAAATGCTCAGTTGACTGGGAAAAATGCAATTATGATGAGGATGGCATCACTAGAAATGATCCTTGCAACTTCAGTTCCTGGCACATTTCCCAATTAGTAAAATGATGAGCATTTGAGAGGAGGTACAAGCCTTAGTGAACAGGATAAATGTAAGGCCTTCTAGAATCACGTGATACTACCCATTTACATTTTAAAGCAAGAAATCTTTCATGTTACCTCTTGGTGGCAGGTCCATATCACCTGAGGTCAGTCCTATCAAATTTGGTCTTTGGGCATGGACTCTGTGTCTATACATGGGTCTGGAAGTGCTGGTTATACTTGGGGCTTCAGGATTGTAGCCATCTGTGTCGTATGTTTCTAGCAAAAAAAATATATTATCTAATCATACAATTATAGAGAAACTTAAACCATACACTGCAGGCATGAAAATCAACCTTAAATGATTCATATCAACAATTTGGTTTAGGGGGAAAAAAGGCTATTTGGCACATATGCACAAAAGTAATTGGATTTCTAAGCTGAATAATTTTGAATTAAACTGAAAAGTTTTAAAAGAGTGAATTGTTATCCTAATAAACAGATGTATGCTAAAAGCTGTGCGAAAAACAACTTTTCACACCTCCATCATAGATATACTCTTAATACAATTTATACAGGATCACATCAGAATTAGAACACAAAGTAACTTTTTTTCATATATTTTTTACTATCCCAAAGTTTTTTAAAAAAAAATTTCTTTAAATCTTGTGATATATCGTAAACTTGTTTGGGAGCTTTAATTTCAAAAGCTTTTGACTTTTTGAGGGGAAAATACATTTAATGCTCCATTAAGCCTGGGAGCCTAGTTTTCACAATTCTTTTGATCTTGTATTTAATTATAAACCTGCATCCCACACAGAGTCTTATTAAAATCATAGACTCTGCACTATTTTAGTTAGCTAGAATGATCCTTTTTGACACTCAAAAGTGCCTTTTTAAAAATAAAATATATATGATGGCATTCAATCCAGGTACAATCAGTCCCAAATGTTTTACCTCCCTCCGTAAATTGAAAATCTCTAAAAGTTTGGGGATATTTTGGAACCAACATAACAGGGGAAAGAAGACTGTGGAAGAGAAGAACCACTGAGAAGTCCCACTTCGAGAAGGGTCTATGACAATTCGCTGCGGCCAACTCGCCATGGCCATCTTGATAACTTGCTGTGGGACAAGAGTTATATCAGTGTCAAAGAAATGGTGGAATAGAATTATTAAAAAAAGGATTGCAAAGGAGGGAGAGAATAGCGATAGCAATTAAGACTTATATATCGCTTTATAGTGCTTTACAGCCATAATGTGAATGGCAAGTTAAAGTAATTTTTATTTATTGTAAAAAATGAAATAAATTGTTAAACTGTCCCACAGTGAGTTGTTTCGCAAAGAGCTGGCCATGGTGAGTTGGCTGCAGCAGCTTGGCCATGGTGAGTAGTCCCATTCAGTGGTGAGATTCAAGAACTTTTACCACCGGTTCGGTGGGTGTGGCTTGGTGGGCATGCTTAGTGCGCCCACATACTTTGTGTAGGCGCAGAGGCATTCTAACTCACCTCCTGCAAGCCTCCACTCTCCCGGTCACTTCAGCAGCTGCCACACAGCACTCTAATGTGCCGCAAAAAACAGCTGCGCTTCAAAAGCAGAGAATAAAGGGGAGTATGGGAGCCCAGGTGAGCGGGTGGGTCCAACAGCAGAGAGAACCAGTTTGGCCTCCACTGCTCATTGCCACTACCGGCTCAGCAGAACCAGGCTGAACTGGTAGAATACCACCACTGATCCCATTTACACCAAGACAAATTCTTTGTGTGTCCAATAACACTTGGCCAATAAAGTATAATAATAAAGTATTCTATTCTATTCTATTCTATTCTATTCTATTCTATTCTATTCCCCTCTGAGGGGACGGACTACTCCTCACATGGTTTTTTTCCTTCCAATGTTCTAATACTCCACTGCACGTTATGTGTAGAAATCACTTTTCCTCTTTTATTTCTTCAAAACAAAACATCCAGTACTACACCTGTGAAGAGAGAGGGTGGAGCAGGTGGTGGTTGGTGATGAATACCCGTGGTTACAACTGTAGGAACGGAGCTGGTAGCAGAATTTGGGGGAGCATCCATGCCAGAAGGCTGCAATGGTGGTAGTGGAGGTGGTGGTCCTACCAAAAATAAAAAAATAATGGAGTTATAAAAACGACCAAAAAAAAAGCAACCACACTGCACAAAATAAAAGATCTGGGCTTCTTGTCTTTTGAAATCTTCTGCAGCTTTAGAAATAGACTAGATCAGCGGTCCACCACTTTTGTGGCTTGGCGGCTCAGCTGAGGAGAGAGGAACTGGGCCACACAAGTGGTGGTCAGGCACACGCATTCACAAGTGCCCACCCATCTGCCACTAACGCAAGTTGAGTACGCACACACACATATGCTCCAGCCAGCCACTCACTCAGATCAATTCCAAATAGGCCATGGCTCAGTAGTGGGCTGTGTCATGAGGACCCCTGTACTAGATAACCCACATTGGGTCTTCATTCCAGGTCTATTTCCTTACCTAAACAAGGGAAACCAAATGACCACGAGTAGACTAAATAGCAGTGGAAGTGGGAACAATTTTTGAATTCCCTGTCAACTTCCCCATTGGCTTACCTTGCAGGAAGCTGGCAGGGAACCTGAACACAACTAGGCGCAATAGCACGGAGGCAACAGAGGTTTTACAAATTTCAATCCTACAAACATCATGGGTTTTGAATGCATTTCTAAGTTAGCCTCTTTGAAATATCTTGACCGTTGATTATTGCTGAATTAAAAGATTACAAATAATCAGACATAAAAGTTTTAGCAGTATATAGAAATATATAGGTTGCGGTATGAAGTAAATAATGGCTAACATGTTTTGTTTCTTTGAGATGGTAACAGGATCAGGATAGATATAAATCATTTATTAAGAAAACTTGTCTACAACCACAAGGGGAAGTATCTGTTGTATCATGTTAATGGGCCATAAAACAATTGTTTTCTTTTCAATGTAAAATGTGGAAAAGAAAAAAAATAATTGCAGCAGTTCTAACTACAGATTATTCTCGCTGTTAATTCCAACTTTTGTCAGCTATATAACTATTTCATAATACCAATGTTAGAACTGTAACTAAAAGAAACACAGATTATATCACACATTTTAAAAAAAACAAACACCAAAGTGTGCTTTGCAATCAATCTAATTTTAATTTTTTAAAGCTTCATCTGGATCCTGAATATCTAAAAAGGTATCTCCCTTCTATATATTATCATAATGAAAATGTGTGTGTTTGTTTGGGAGAAAATGAGTTATTAAATGTCAGTAGGAGTATTTATCTATTTATTTCACACATTTTATTGACTGCCAACTTTTATATACATAAGGCAATTAACAAAACTCTAAGAAAAATACATTCATAAAACTAGGAGCAATTAGTACTAAATAATCATCCGTAAAGCAGTTGAAATAACATTAGGTTCCAAAAAGCATAGTAAACAGGGAACTATAAAGAAATTTCCAAAATCCTGGGACATTCAAGGTATTCTATTACTCAGCAGGCAAAACATCAACATCAGATATTTTATGGGTGCCCTACCAACTTCACTTCATGTGGTATATGGTCCCTCACTAAGCCTCCCTTACAAGAATGCATGGAATAAAACAAATCTTGTCAGAATTCTGAATGTAGCCAAGAGCCAAGTTACATAATGTTTGAAAGACAATAACACACACTTTGAATGGGACCCGTAACAAATTAACAACTCATGGAACACCCACACCGCAGGTGTTTCAGGGCTGAATTTATTAACTGTTCTTGATCAACCAAGCTTCCAAGTTGTCCTTAAAGGCAATCCACATACACAAACTATTGTGGAAATCTAATCACAAGGCGACATGGGCATAGTTTACTGTTGTTAAGATTTCCTGAACCAGGTACCGTAGGCCTGCAATATTAAGAGGACTGGATGAACACTCTACTTTCATTCAGGTCCTGATGAAAGACATCCAGCAGAACAATGTTACTTCCATCTCATGACCTAGCCTGAACCCTGATTGAAAAGGGTCCAGAAAATATCTTTCCTACAGGATTTTTTTAAAAAACTGAAGACTACAATCTTCCCTGATAGGTAAAATTTAAAGACTGGTACATGGGATTGATATTCTTAACTAGTCTCTTGCCTCTACAGTGGTTTAGCACCGATGAGAAACATATAAATCAGAAAGTGAACTGACCAGACTCATCCTCTCCCTAAGGCACAATGTGATAGACAATCTCACCTATCTATGTCTCAAAGGTGTTTTTTCAAAATGCAACTGGGCATTTTTTTTTTCCCTTGAGGAAGATGACATTTCACTTCTCATCCAAGAAGTTTCATCAATCACTGAGAAAACTTCTTGGATGAGAAATGAAGCGTCTTCTTCCTCAAGGAAAAAACAGCGCTCAGGTGCCTTTTGAAAAAAGCACCTTTGAGACAATCATGACCTGAATGGCTGAGAATTTCCATGGACATCTCATCCATCCATGTACAAAGGCAAGCACATCCGGTCTCAGCCAAGGTCTCAAGGGGAAAAAAAAAATCACCACTTATAACCCTTTCCTAGTCACAGTATTATCTGGATGCACAATGTGAAACATTTGCAGCCAGCAGATTTGTGATTTACAGAACCTACCTGTTACAGGTGGAAGACTAGGTGGTAAAGGGCCTGGTGGTGGGACAGGCGGTCTAAGATTTACAGGAGGAGGAGTAAGAATAGGTGGCGGAGGAGGAAGTCCCGGAGGAGGAGGTCCTTCAACAACCGGAGGTTGTGCTGGAAAAGGCAGTATGCCTGGAAGGTTCACATCTTCTACAACTACAGGATCACTTCCATGATCAAAGGGACACATATCTCCTCTCATACAAAAACCTTTCTCTGAAAAAAGGAAAGCAAAATAAAATTAGGCAAGCGTATAGTATTCTGAAACTGCGTAGTATTTTCAATAAACATTACGAATATAGCTATGCAGTAGCTGAATACATTACAATGCAATGAATTTTTTTTATACCTTTACACAGTAGTATGTGTAAAATATTAAAGACAAAAATATCTGAGAATATTTAAAATCTTTGATCATTACTATCTATGGGGTTCAAGAAAAAAAAGGAAAAACATAAAATACAGATAGTCCTTGATTTACAATTTATTTTTTTCATCTTCCAATAGCTTTTTTTTATTAGTTTATAAAGTAGCATACAAAAAAAATACAAAAGTAAACAGTAGGGAAAATAGGAAAGGCAAAAGGGAAAGAAAAAAAAGTGGGGTAGGGAGGGCATTGACTTCCAACTCCCTTTGGTACAGTAGATTAAAACATGACAATGCAATGAACTCTTTTATACCATTACACAATAGAATATAAAACCAAGGTGAATAAAAATCGATGATTTTTTAAAAGAAATAAAAAACAGATTTTTAAAAATCTAAATCTGATATTTTTAATCAAATTTATTTTAATAAGATGCTTTTGAAGTAAAAATCTATCTAAAGATAATTTTCTATTTTAAGATACATTAATAATTTAGTTTATTCAGCATGAAATGGAGCTGAGATATGTAACATGGGGCTGTATATTCTGCAATATAGGGACTGTCGGTGAGTCAATAGCAGGTCAGAAGAGGTGCTGCTGGACAGAAATGACAATTGCTCTTTAAAAATTATGATTTAAATTGAGTTAATTTAAATCAAGCCTTTTTACTCGTGATTTAAATCATTATTTAAATCGACTTGATGAAAATCAAATCCACCAAATAAAACATTAAAGACCAAATCATCTAATGAGAATATTTAAGATCTTTGATCATGAATATCTGAGGGTTCAAGGAAGAAAAGGAGAAATATAAAAATAATACAGATAGTCCTCGACTTACAACAGTTTTTAGTGACTGTTCAAAATTACAATGGCACTGAAAAAAGTGACAGTTTCTCACACTTATGATTGTTGAGGCATCCCCATAGTCATGCAATCAAAATTCAGATGCTTGGCAATGGACTCATACTTATGATGGTTGCTGTGTCTCGGGATCATGGGATCATGTTTTGCAGTCAATGGGGAAGTCAGACTTGTTTACTAACTTAACAACTGCACTGAACAACTGTGGCAAGAAAGGTCGTAAAATGGGGCAAAACTCACTTAATGAATGTCTCACTTACCAATAGTAACATTGAGCTCAATTGGGGCCGTAAGTTGAGAACTTACCTATACATGCATCTTTATCTTTAACACTTGGGTCAAATTTTCTGGGCTTACCGTCATAGTCTCTGCACCGTTTCTTTGGTAGTGGGGGCCTTCCATAGGAATTGTGGTCCAACTGTTCTTCATGAAATTCTGACCAGCTTTCAGTAGTACTATTTCCATGGTGAGCAGGAGCGATGACAGTTATAGTGCTACTTAGCGTAGGGACAGGATAGGGACCAGATGAAATGTTTGTTACAGAAGAAACCGGAGGGTAACTGTTTTCTAAAGGCTCCGTTCTGTCCAAATCATACTTCGGCTTCCCCAGATCTCTTTCTATAAAACAATATTTGAGAACTGTGGAAGGTGACAGAATAACATAAGCAAAACAGCAACTATTATGCAGGCTAATCAATTCTCGCAAAATAAACCCTCCAAAATTGAATTAATGTGACAAAAAACCCCCCCCTCACAATTAGTGAACATTTCAAACAATATAATAAATTCTAAAATATAAATGTTTTTTATATAAATTTTATAAATTCAGTGGGCATCCACTGCTTTCTATTAATTTGAAGACGGCACATTTTATCCTGAGATAGTCAGGCATTTTTAATTATGGTAACAGACAGTGCTTGTGATGAAATGTTATCTGGTTTTCTGGGAATGAATGCATCCAGGCAACATTCCATCATGGTGGTCTCTGAACAATGGAGCCAGAAGACAGGGCAGTCAAATATATGTTGGACTTAAAATTTCAGGTAATTCCATTCTATTTGCAATTTGCAGGAAATGGGAAAAACCATGTTAGGCAGCCGCACCCAACTTTTGGAACACCAGGGACAGTTTCTGTGGAGATTTTCTGTGGACTGGAGGGGGCGTAGTTTCATGTGCTGCCTATATCCTGCAGATGGGGCTTTGTTTGTGTGGCCCAGCTTCTGGCATGCCGTGGCCTGGTGTCGGTCTCTGGGGTTGGGGACCCCCGATGTAAGGAAAAGCTAAAAGCCTAAAATCTGGTCCATATCTCAAAGAAAGGGCAAAGAAAGTTTGAGTGGACCTTCCTACCTGCTATATCTATAATTATAGTTATTTAAATGAAGTACACTCTGCACATTCATGCTTAAGGTTAATAGTTACCTCTGCTTCTTGTTCTACTTCTACTGCGACTCCTACTCCTATCTCTATCTCTGTCCCGCAACCTTTCTTTACTCCAGCTTCGACTACGGCTCCTGCTGTAGCTTCGGCTCCTTCCCCTCCTTCTATTGTAGCGGTCTCTATAGGATTCTCTTCGTGGAGGATTCCGGTCATAATCTCTCTTGCGAGAACGGTCATCTTTCTTCCTTTCATCCCTGCTTCTAAATATTTTGGACAAGAAAACTTTATAAGCATAAATTTTACATATTCTAAATGGAAGTTATATGTCATGAAAAGTGCTTGCTTGTATGTCTGCTAAAAATGTAACTTTAAAACATTTTGATTTTTAATTTTGTTTAAAACACAGATACTTGTTCATTTGTACCTCTGTAAACCTTATGATACTGACATAAACCAGTATCATAGCATTTATATAAATGTCCTAAAAATCAGAAACATATATCAACTGCAAGAATGAGAAAAATAGGTGTTACCTGGTGTCTCGGTATCGTGAACTTGACTGAGGAGGACTATGATTAAGTCTTCTAGAGAATTTTTTCTCTCTTTCTTCTTCCTTAATTATCTTGATAAAAAGGAACATGAAACAGATCTTTTTTCTAACAACCAAATGAAAGATAGTGAAAATGAAAGTGCCAGAAATAAATCTGTGTTTAACACCACACTTGGCCAAATAAATAAAGTATAAATAAATATGAGGGAACTGTACAAAGTTCTCCTAGGTTTGCTCACAAAACATGCACATCCTAACTTATTTATCCTACAGAAAATACCATATCACAACAGTAAGTTATCAAGCATGAAGGATATTTTGTGCTGCTGTGCTCTATTAGCATTCCTTACCACCTATTTCTCATAGTATTACATAATGTGATATATTTTAAGTTTTATATTTCTACCATATATGTTGTCAGGACTAACTATTACTGAAGTCTAGAAGACATTCACTAGAAATATCATAGTTTTAACAAACTGCCATTCATATATACTAAAGCAAGAACAGCAATGCAAAATGTAGATCAGGTTACAAGACACAGATAGTCCTTTTACAACCATTTGTTTTGTGATCATATGAAACTACAATGGCACTGAAAAAAACTAATTTATGACAAGTTTTTCACATACCGTTGCAGCATCCCTGTAATTATGATCAAAATTTGAACATTTGGCAACTGGCACAGTGGCTAAGACGTTGAGCTTTTTGAGTGGAAAAGTTGGCAGTTCAGCAGTTCAAATCCCTAATGCCATGTAACGGAGTGAGCTCCCGTTACTTGTCCCAACTTCTGCCAACCTAGCAGTTCAAAAGCATGTAAAAATGCAAGTAGAAAAATAGGGACCACTTTGGTGGGAAGCTAGTGTTCCGTGCGTCTTTGGCGTTCAGTCATGCTAGCCACATGACCATGGAGACATCTTTGGACAGCGCTGGCTCTTTGGCTCATTTGGAGATGAGCACTGCCCCCTAGAGCCAGAAACGACTAGCACATATGTGCAAGGGGAACCTTTACTTTTATGTATTTATAAGAGTTGAATTATCCTGGGGTCATGGGATCACCTTTTGCAACCTTCTGACAAACCAGATTTGCTTAACTTGTTACTAACTTAACTATAGTGATTCACTGAGCAACTCTGTCAACATAGGTCATAAAATGGGGCAAAACTTACTTAAGCCCCTGTCCCACTGCACTAATGGATGCAAAGAGGATGTAAAACGTCAAAAAAAGCTTGCGATCTGTTGGAAAACGCTATGCATCTGTTGTGTACTCATTGCATACGTGTTTCATACGCTCTGTCAAGCATCTGTCCACTGCGATTTCATCCGCGCAAGAAGTTTTGAGCTGTACAAAACTTTGTGAACGGATGAACTTTCCGCTATGTACAATGTAAATCCGTGACATCCGAGCAACAAACGTTCTATGTCCGTTTATCATCCGTTAAATGTCCGCTGTGTCCTCTCTGCATCCTCTGGGCATCCTCGCAACTCACATCCATTGCAGCTGAAAACGGAAAGAGGGAGGAAACAAAAGGTACACGGAACGTCTACACAGCGTTAGTAGCACGGAAATAGAAAGGATGCGCAGTGAACGGTTTGCANGTCCGTTCTTTTCCGTTCTGTTTATGCAAATTTTCACCACTTTTTGGAGCGGATGACAATGGATGGAGCCACCCCTGCAATTTTGCTCGTCCGCTGTGTCCTTTTTGCACACGTTTTGCATCCGTCGGCCAGTGGGACTTAGCCTTTAACATCTATCTTGCTTAGCAACAGAAATTGTGGGTTCAATTGTGGTAGTCAAGGACTACCTGTATAACATAAGTTTAAGAGAAAATACGGACAATTATTACCTCTTCTTTTTTTGCTTCTTTTTCTTGATGCTGAAAGAAGTCTGATTTCAGGCTTCCTGAAGACGGCTGTTCGGGTGGAGGTAGATAGCTCTTGGTATTGACGGCATCAAATAATTTTTCTACAAATATCTGTGTCTCTGAAATGAAACCCAAACAGTATACAGTACATAACAGGCAACTTAAGAAACATTCTTAAGGGCTATTGTTATTGAAATATTAACCTATTTTTAACTTTATTTATTGGGACAATTCTATTTCCATAGAATCAGTTCAAGGATATCCAGCTTTGCAAACAACATATATAACTTTATGTTGGTTCTGCAATGAGACATTAAATATTTCTAGAAATACAATAATAACAACACATTCAGCTACTTTGGCACACTGGATAGCATGCAGTACTGCAGGCTACTTCTGCTGACTGCTTAGAGAGGGCTGTAAAGCACTGTGAAATGGGACTTCCGGTGGCATTTCTGTTGACAGATCAGAGACCACGATTGTGCGTGACTTTGATCTGTGTTTCCCTTGTTGGAAAGGTCCCCACGGGACCAGAGTCATTTGACTCACTTTGGAGGGGGAAGACCGCTAGCTGGGTCAAGGGGAGCTGCATCTCCCCTCCCTACCTAGATATTACTCCCCTGGAAGACAGGGAGAAACGGCAGTCTAAAATGGCTGCCCTGAAGACGGAAAGCTGCTGGGACCATAAGTTTTGTGCTGGAGCGGTGAAGTGGTGAATGATGTGTAAACAGATAAAAGAACTGAATTTTTTCTTAATAAACCCGAGAAATAGAAAGAAAGTGCCCTCACGCAAGAGTATCACAGCCAGCGAACAGAAAATAAGAGAAAAATACTAGGTAAACAAAATTGGAGTATAAAAGTTACAAAGAAATTAGAGACTAAATTTTGAATAATATAAATTGGCATTAATTAAGCATTGGATAAAATGCTGGACTTGCCTGGAATTGGTTATTAAGAAAATTAATTGTGGAAATGATTGGAAATTCATGTTTAACATAATTAAAAGAGAAAAGAACTCTGAAAAGTAGAAAGTGATACAGAGCGCCATCTCGTGGTCAAAGACATTTTTTTCCTAAAAAAATCTTATGGAAATTTACTGGACTCATAACTGTTATGAAACAAAAGATAAATAAAATAATAAGAACCCCAGAAATTAAAAAAAAAGAGGGAGAAACTCTACTAAAAAGATATACAAATGCAATTTCCTGGGAGTGTTGTGTGTTGATTGTGAAAGAGACAGAAGGATTAACAAGAGAAACAAAAATAAAAGGAGACTTTTGGCAAAGATTGCAATAAAAGACTTTGAATATTAATATTGGAAAAGAAAATAATGGTGATGGCAGAAGAACAAAGAAATTCCAGTTAGGCAGAGTTAAAGGAAGAAGAAAGAGGCTCAGGTAGACATGGACAACAAGAAACACTGCCAAAAGACACTGAAGGAATTAAAACTATGACATTGATGACAGAATCAATAAATAAAAGAGAAAATGCTCCCAGGATTAAACAAAAGAAGAAAAAAATTATACAAGAAACTTCAAAAAAGAGAACAGGAAAGGTGGGGGGGGGAGAGAAAATGGGCGAAATGTTATAAAGAAAGAAGATCAGGGAAATTTAGAAAAGGGAAAGTTGACTAAAATTAAAAGAAATAATAAAGCCAAAAAATTCAGAGATAACGGTTAGGGATTCTATAAGGTGGATACCATATATAGTTTATATATACCATAGATATATAGTTTAAATATACTGTATTTAGTTTAAAACTTGTTGGGAAATACCTTAGGAATGTATAATTACATATACATACATACATACATACATACATGAATGAAGTTCATCTTCCTTCGGGTATTATCCCACGTCATTGTAGTGCTTTTAAAGTTCTAGCAACGTTTCAGCAGAATCTCATCTGCATCATCAACGGCTTCTGTATGGAGTTTGGTATGTACATATACACTCCATAACAGAAGCCTGATGATGGCAGATGAGATTCCTGCGAAAACGTTGCTACAACTTAAAAGACTACAATGAATGGGATAATACCGAAGGAAGATGAACTGCATTCATGTAAGTACCCGCGAAAAACTTAAAAAAAACAAATACACACACCCACACATATATATAATATATATAACTTTTTTAAAGTTTTTCGCGGTACTTACATGGATGCTAGTTCATGCTTTTCCTTCGGGTATTATCCCCGTATTGTAGTGCTTTTAAAGTTGTAGCAACGTTTCAGCAGAACTCATCTGCACATCATCAGGCTTCTGTATGCGAGTTTGTGTACATCAACTCACATACAGAAGCTGATGATAGGCAGATGAGAGATTCTGGCTGCCAACGTTGCTACAACTTTAACAACACTACAATGACGTGGGATAATACCCGAAGGAAGCTGAACAGCATATATATATACATATATATATATATGAATATGAACTGTATATAAATTGTTTTGTTATGAACCCTTTTCTTTCTTCGAGGATTAAAATAAGGGAATGAAATGAATTATACTGGGAGGTATATATACAGTTGACTATATCTACAGTTGATTATTTAATGGATATTAGAATTGTACAACGAGAATATTTTATTATGATTAAAGAAGGGGAATGGAAAATACCATGCGGATCCTAAATACATTGGTTTTATTATATCGTTATTCTTTTTAGATTGTTTATTATATATAGGCTTAGAGAAAATTAAGGACAATAATGATGTGTAATATAAAATAAAATAGGTGGTAAGCTGCAAATGGAAATAATAAAGAATTGAAACTTATGTATGGATGAAATGATATTGAATTAATGAATTGAAATATGAATTGCAAATTTATTTAAATCAGTAAAATGGATAATAATATAAGTTAATATATAAGATTAATAGAAATGAAAATATGACTATGTACAAGTGTTACAATCTGGAAACATGTTGCTCACGTGAAAAGTTGTATAAAATTTAAAAAATAAAAAACTTTTTAGAAAAAAAAGCACTGTGAAATGGTATATAAGTCAAAATGCTGTTGCTATACTTCGGCAATGATGTTTTCAAGCAAAAACAATGTTTTAGAATACTTAAGCGGTGGAAAGAGGTCCATTCTGAACAGTCAAGGGAAGGAAAAATCACATACTGATTACCTGAAAGTTGTTCATTTTTATTCTAGACAGTTGTCTAATAACTTTTCAAAACATATTATTCGGACAATCCAAAAGAAAACCTCATGGTGAACATTTGCAAGAGCAGCATTCAAACATCAGTCAGTTAAAGCTTATGTTATATGTCATACTGTAGTTTTATATATCTATGGGGAATGAAGGCATTGGTAAAATGATTTCCAACTTGTAATTAAAGTGGATTAAATCTTAAATGAGATTAGAATTTGAAATTAGGTCCTGAAGCTTTAAATTTACAAGAACTTACCCTTCTGAAGAAACACATCCAGTTGATCCACACATAGTGCTTTAAGTTCTTTCTCACTTTTATCTTTTTTTACCAAAGCAAGAACATACTTAGCAAGGGCTGATGGATCCGCATCACATCTACAAATGAAGAACACAACTAATTCAAAAGGTATTTTTAAACCTCACTTCCAGGTAATAATTATGTGGAACATATTCCATATGTGTAATATTTTGATGCAAATTATATTTAACAAAATTAGGTTTAATTTATAGTCATAATGTATTTCTTAGCTATTCCCTCCGTGCTGAATTTTATTCCAAATATATACACTTTATTTTTTCCTACCCTTTCTATTAAACAATATTTTTTTAAAAGCTCCTTTCAACTGAGCACTATTATAGAATTTATTCTTCCAGTATGTATTATTATTATATATCTAGCAATTATTTCTGTAGTAAGTAAACATTTAAAGGAGCAGAAAACGCAAAAGTATTAGTTCCAAAGCCCCCCTCATCAGAAATACACACCAAAGAACCATTCAATTTTATTTTACTTCTTCAAGAAAGTTGTAAGCTTAAGACACTTAAAAATTACTAAGGATGCTGAATTATGGAGAGGCTTTTATCAAAGTAATGTAAATTTGAAAGGCAGCACCGCACTTCTGTAATCACAATAAGGAGTTTAGCCATCTGAGAATATAGTATCTCCAGATATTTTAACTAATTAAAAATTTCTTCAAATGTTGATGGGATGACAATAATACTTAGTTTAGATTCAACAATCTTGTTTTATATTAATGCTTCCACTGAGAAACACAATGTTCTCAATGTATCTTAAAGATTCCATCAACCCACTAATATTAAAGTCATGAGTAAGCAGACTTCAAAGGTGATTTCCAAAAAAATGAAAGCATTTTCAAATATATCAGAGATATCTGGAAAGCTGCATGTTCTTCGAAATTAAAAATTAACTTTACAATACTTTAATGGTATCTCCTGAACCATATCCTTTCAGGAAAAAGCAGTTATAACAAAGAAGCAATATTTAATACAAGATTTATGTTAAACATTTAACATAAGGTTATAGTCTAAATTCCTTCTATATCTAAATGACATAAATGTACTTCAGGGCTTTTTTTTCTCTTTAATTTGGAGTTGAATTAAAGACTACAGAACAGAAGCTTATAGATCTTAAAGTTTTTAGGTTAATATTTTTAAAAAGCAAGTAAAGCTTTTATTGGTGTAGGTCCAAATTATCTGATATATATTTTGCACATTATAATGCAAATAAATTATTAATAAATTCTTTTATTTTCAGATTGAATTTTAAATGAAACGAGTCAGGCAAAGCCATAAGTACAACCAACCATAGCATGATGTATGAATATGACTCATTTCAACTGAAAATAAAGGAAAATACCAGGTAAGATTTAACTTCAATTTGTAAATGACTTCATTTTCTGACATATTACCCCTTGAAACTAATACCTGCAGTTTATTACATTTCTAAAATGAACTTTGTCAAAAGTATCTGATAAATTCTAACATGTCTAATTTGAAAGAAGTTTTTTTCAAATATATACTTTTTTCAAATTATACTATTTGAAAAAGCCTCATAAAATAACTTCAAATATATGTTTTTCAATTACAATTTTAACTAACCATACTGATAAATCTATGGTCCTTCAAGTCTTGCTGACTTGAACTTCCAACATTTTGTATCACTAGCTTTTTTTGCCCTTCCATTCTATCATGTCTAATTCTCAGAAACTGGATAAGTTCTGCAGTTTTATTTGCAAGCTTTTTCAGAAGTGGCTTGCTATTATTGCCTTTCTCAGGCAATTCTTTAGGACATGCTGGAAATTGTAATTCACAGGATCTAGAGTCCATCACTTAAGCTGCAACCAATTGGAACTGAGCAACCACAGCATGTCGCTCTATTAAGTTCTGAAGTTTATGAATCAAGGTGTATGAATGAACATACATGAAAATGAAATGTCTGAAAATTAAATAAGTTCTGACGTTTGTTAATTGATATGCATGGAAAATCTGTTTACTCCTGGTGTAAAAAATACATTGGTATCCAAAAATTCATTTACATGAAAAGTTTCTTCATTACTTCATTGACAACTTGTCAATGAACAGCTTAATTAACAAGTTAATAAACCGAATAAAGAAATGCAGAAAAGAAACAAAATAGGTAATTGCTGCACAGTTCAATTTCTTGGCTCTAATTGCTATAAGTATACCCAATTCTCTGGTCTGCACACTTTTTTTTAATTTCTGATATTAAGTATAAATGTTGCAGTGGTGCGATTCTACCGGTTCTCCCCAGTTCTTGCTTACCGGTAGCGCCGAAAATCAGCGGAGACTGAATCGGTTTTCTCTGAGGAGCTGCTGTTGGGAACCACCCACCTGCCCGGGCTCCGGTACTGACCTTTATTCCCTGCTTTTGAAGTGCAGCCGCTTTGCACAGCACAGCTGATTGCTGCGCATCAGCTGCTTTAGCGACAGTGAGAGTGCAGGATTGCAGGGGATGAGTCGGAAAGACTCTGCGTCTGTGCAAAATGCGTGTTTGGTGCATGCACAAAAAATGCGTGCGCATGCTAAGCACGCCCACCAAGCCACATCAACCAAATGGTGGTAACTATTTTGAAATGCACCACTGAAATGTTGGCAGTATCAAGGAATCAATTGGTTATTAATGGTTGATTATTCTTGTCATTTGAGGGATCCCAAAGCATACCAGAATTCTTCTGAATGGATCAGCCATACTATCTCCTCATAAATAAATGTAAAAGCTGTTGTAAGACTATCTGGCATCAACATTTGTCACTCCACTGATCCCTAGGGTTGTTTTGACTATTTTCTTCCCTCATGCTCCATTAGTATCCTTCTTGAAGCTGCATGAGAGTGACTATCCCAGGCAATACTATATCAATTTTAAGTCAACAATAGCTGTGCTCCACTGCTAAAATCTCCAAACAGCTAAAAGAATTTGATCTTAACAACTATCTTGAGAGTATATAAAATATTTTCTGAAAACGGGAATTTCATTTTGAAACCTTGCTACTCATTCTCAATTTCAATGCTGTTACAGATTTTTTGATCTATCTCTAGATATTATTCATAAGTACTTTTTTTGCTTACTATAATCTCATTTTTTATGGTTCCCTTTTTTTATTGTTTTCTCATATTTTCAGTGGAATTTTGATTCTAATGTTACTGGCTTTTCCTTTTTTTGTTATATTTTCACTTACACTGTACCACTTTTATTTCCCAGAGAAGATACAAAGGAGTTACAATTAAAGTATTGTCTTACTCATATTCCCTTTATAATGATTTACAAAATCCCAAGGCATTTAACAAGCATAAAGAACACGATATTTTAATGAGCTTGTTTCCACAATGTCAACATATAATGAAAATGTTCAACCATCCAATATTAACAAATAAAGAACATGATGCCAAAGGAGGAAGTTACTTTGAAAATCCCCCAAAAAATAATTTGAAAAAAGCCAAAGCACAAGTTCAAATCAGATAGAAGTGAAACAACCCAAGGAGCAATGCAATAGATCAACACTTTAACAATACTAAAAGTGTTTGCCCAGCTTGCATGGATAATATCTCCAGGGACATTTCCAGCTTGGGAGAAAGACAGAAAACAATAGGAAAGATTATTCAGAATGATACATCAAAACTTATTTTTGCAGTAAATGTAGCTGATTTACCGTTGGATGAAGAAAACCTTCAGCCTGATGAAAGATAAATGGCATTAGGGCAGCCACTGTTCTTCACAAACAGTTGTGAAGATTAATAAAAAAGTCATCTCAACATGTGATATTTAAAAGTTACTCTAATATACATATACATGCATGCACAGAGAATATATAATGAGCAAATTAGAGCTAACTAAATTCATATATAGGCTCCCCCAAAAGTCAGATCAAATCATGCACTAAACTGAATTCTGAAGAAGACTGGAGGTTTTTAAGAAGAGACTGGATGACCATTTGTGTAAAATGGGATAGCGTCTCCTGCTTTAGCAGGGGGTTGAACTAGAAGACCTCTAAGGTCCCTTCCAGCTCTATTCTGATTGATTGAAGAAAAGCAAAACAGTNGGTCCCTTCCAGCTCTATTCTGATTGATTGAAGAAAAGCAAAACAGTCTCAATTACTGTACAGATCAGTAGTCACCAACGGCGGTTCGCGAGAAATTTTTGGTGGTCCGCAGAGAAATGTCCCCCCCCCAAGCATTAATTCAGTTCAGTTAGAGATCGAAGTATTTCAAGCTATTAAGCATTTACAATTTTGTATGTATGTATGTATGTATGTATGTATGTATGTATGTGTATATATATAGTATGGGGGGTAGGATGGTTCATTTGTTTTTTTTTTTATATATATTATTTTGATTATTATTGTCATAGCATTTTACATTTGACATGTTACTTACTTAACAGTATCATTTACATTATTATTTAGTTGGAAAATGGATTATGGTGGTTGAAATGCAGCTTGCAGTCTTCCGCTACCTATTTCAATGTAGGTGTCTTAAAAGTTGTAGCACGTTTTCCAGTCAGATTATCTCATTCTGCCGCTGAGATTCAGGGGTGCTTCTGTATTGATGTTCTGGGTTGCTTGTAGTCAGAATCTTACAGTTGTATTGTCAGTTTGTTAAATTTGGGGCTGCTCTAATTGCTGATGGTTTTTCCGAATGTTTTGTTCTTTCATCCTGATTGGTTGGATGGAATCTTGTATCTGTGTTATTCGCTGAAGCTTTGGCCTGTGATCTGCTGTTGAGTGGTGTTTCTAATATACATTCTGTCGTTGGCTTTTTTTGTTTCTTGTAGATTGGGCTGGCTAACATGTGTTTTCGCCTGTACTGGGAGGCTTTAAGTTGCAGCTTTGGCTCTAGTAAATGGAGCGGCTGTCAGTTCTCTTAGGAAGCTCAGGTTTCATCTGGTGCCTGTGTTGCGTGTTGGTTTTTTGAGGTCTTGGAGTCTTTGTTTGTCCCTAGGTGTGTGTTGCCTGGTCTTTGTTGGGAGATGCTTTCTATTGGAGAGTGGCAGGCGTGTGTCCAATGTATTGACAGTCTGGGGGAATCATTCTCTTCTATTTCATGGTGTTGGGGGTGCTTTCAGTGTCTGTTTTTCAATCTCTGAAAACGGGTGCTTCCTTATTAATTGTGGCTGGGTTTCTATAGTGGGGCTAGTGTTTGTTGCCTTTATTGAAGTTTGTTGTTAGCTTTATGACCTGTGTCTTTCATGGTTGTATGGGGGCAGTTGATGAAATGTTTTTCTGCGTATGCTTTTAGCTGCATTTTGTCATGTTTGTTGGTTCTCGGTGTACTTTTATTCTCAAATTGGTGTGGTCTTCCAATGTATGGTGTCCTTATGCATGAGCATCAGGGACTCATATATGCCTTTTTGGAGTCTCATTCAATTGCTTTGTGGTTTCTAAGGATGGCTGCTATGTTCTGTCTGTTGTTATGTGAATGCATCGAGATGTATTGCTGGAAGTATCTACTTGTGTTGGTTTTTGTATATCATCTATGTTTTATGGGGGTTTGCAGGTACAGCTGTGCCATAGTGTGCTGTTCAGGCTTCTAGTCCTATTAGGGTTAATAGTGTGTTTTTGTGATTAAGTCCATGATTTGCTTTGTGTGAGGACCTGTTGTGTCTTTCATTTATCTTGGTGTTAGTTTCAGGTGGTCATAGTTCAGCTTCTTTATGTAGTGTCTTTTCGTGGCTCTATTCGTGTTTTTGTTTCTGGCAATTAACTTTGTTTTGCTCGACGGAGTTATCTGGTGCTGGGTTTTTAGTTGTGGGTGTATTGGCGTTTGGTAGCGTGTGTCGTGTTTCTTCTGTATAAATGTGTTGTTTGTTTGTGGTTTTGTGTTTTGGTGTTTTTTGGTGTTGTGGTGGTTTGGGGTGTTCGGTATGTCCTGATGGTGTGCCAGTCTTGGGTTTTTGTTAATATAGATCATTCTAGGTAATGGTATGTTGTTTTTTGTCCGTTTCTCATGCTGAAGCTGTTGATTTTTTTGGGGGGTGTGTGTTCTTGTATTGGAAAGGTTTTATGTTTGGGTTTCTTTCTTCGAGGGTCAAATGCGACAAATGTGTCATTTGAGTGGTGATCTTGGATATTCCATAGGTTGGTTCTGGTGGTGCATTAGCCAGGTGTCTGATTTCAAATTCTTGTTCGCGATTGAACAGGGGTTGCAATGAGGTGACAGGGAGCCGCATTAGGGGCTTCCTCGAAGTTTGCTAGTACTTTGTCCCTTTGTAATGAAATATGTGTTGTTAAGACAGTGTTCTGTTAGTTAACATGAGTGTTTAGGCCTTGCTATTTATTTTGAGACTCAGAGTTTCTTTATTGGGACTTGAGTGAATATGAAACCTCGTCAAAAATTACAAGCAATCTTCTGTGCGATTTGCGTTGTAGTATTCTTTGATCATGTTCCAGAGTAGATGTTAGAGTTTTTTTGAGCGAGTTAAGCTGTTGTGGCGGTTTCAGCAATGGTGCTTTTTAGTTGTGTGTTTGCCTAAGTTTTAGGGTACTAGGTTTGTAGTGTGGTGCTTCCGTTGAGCTGGACTATGGGTCTGGAGAGGGTAATGTTCAATCTTTTGTGTATTTTTGGGAGGATCATATATTGAGTTTGGGGCGAGTCTAGAAGATGTTTCGGGCTTTGGTGATGATCGTTGGGCGTTGATTGCTCTTTGCTTATGCACTGTTATAATTTCTTCGTGTTAATTTTTTTCCAGATAGTGTGTGTTCCGGTTTTATGAGTATGGTTTTTGTGGTTTTGTATGTGGAGTCTTGGGAGGTTAGGTCTGTCATCTTGTTCGTAGTTTCTTTCTATCCATACTGTGTACTGGTGGCTTCCATTTTTCGATTTTATCTGTAGGACCTGGTCTATGTGAGGGCCATTATAGTTAAATACTACTATCAGTCATTGTTCACATCAAAGACTGTTTGCCTTCAAAACAGTACAAAAAATATTAGCAGCCATTTGTCCTGAGAAGATCTCGCCGTAAAGATATAAATTGGACCGAGGAAAACCAAGGCATATCCGAGAACTCCCTGTACAGTCATTTGGTCCTCGTGGTTGGGCCACAGGTATCATTGAACAGACCGAATAGATATAATATTATGTACCTTGGGGTTCGCCTAGAGAACAGCGAAAGCAGTATAAAAATCTGAACATCATAGCCTCCTACAATAGGTCCAACAGATGAATACGCAGCAGGTCTCGTTATACAGAGATCTGCAAATGCACTAAAACTCTAGCCACTATATAAGAAACCCGCATACCACAGAATCATTCAGAGATAGCCAGTAGATTGAATATAACCTGAATAGCTGATGTATATTAGAAGAGATATCCAGTGCATAACGTCAATTCATTTGGAAACCTGACTCGTCAATAGAAATGATGCTCACAATAGCAGCAAAAACAGACATAACACCGTGACCACAGACAGACTGTGTCCCTCTATGTGTCCGTTCCAATCTCAATACACCCCCCACCGAGCACCTCAGTGGAAACCATGCTCTTATTTAATACTGCCGTTTCGCTTCACACGAAGCCAAGCTGCACTGTAAAGCTTCCAATCACAAGATGACAGAGTGTGCCGAGCCAATCAAAGCCACAAGAGACTCATTGGTGTTGGATCATAAATATAATTGCGTGAGAAACACCACATCAATTCAATGACTCCAGAAGTCCTAGGTGAACACAGACTTTTCAGTCTCCTAGTCCTAGAGAAATGTGACGCAGGCCTCGGAATTTGGAAACCAATAGAAGCTATGAGAAACACATCATGATCAGAAGCCTGATGATGGGCAGCATGAGATTCGTTCTGAAGGACGTTGCTTTGACTAATTACTTTTAACAGACATCTTATCAATATTGTGGATAGTTTTTGGATACCGTGATTGGAAGCCTAGAATCATCTACACAGATGTTAAGTATCTTCTCTAGAGATTGCTAAAAACACACGCACTCACTCACACACAGCGACACACACTACGACATGCACTACGAGCACACACGATAAATACTGATTTGGTTAGTATTTTTTGGTGTTGGTTATATTAGTATTGGTAGGTATTATTATTATATTATTATTATTGATGTATATATATATAGTGTATTGTATGGGTTTGCTGGTTCGCCTGCTACTAGGTGGGACTTTAAAGCACAGCTACATATGACGTGCGATTAATACCGGCGCATTGCTGTTCATGTCTTTCTTCGGGTATTGTTCCCTGAACGTTTCATGTAGGTTGTGCTTTGTTAAATCTGATTGGTTGGGGGTTGGCTGTGTTCTTGATTGCCAATCAGATCACAGCCCGAGGCCCTCCACCAATTTGAGAAAGCTGTTCATGTGCCTCCCCCAGCTCCAATCATAACATTTCACGCATCCCACCATTGCCAGGTCAAATCGCACCCCCACTGGCAGCTAAAAGGAAGCATGCAGCGCAAGTTCACATGACCCGAGAATGGGCACAAAGCCAAGACACAATCTCTGATATCACGATGAGATTTCGCAATAGACTCACCTAAAGATACTTCCATATTTTACCAGTGGGAGAAAACCCAAAACAATCCAAGAGTCTCAGGCATACATATTATAGCCCGAAAACCTCAGAAAACATATATATATATATATATTTATTACATAAAATATGTTAAAGCATTTTGTTATATTAAATAGCTGCATTTCATATTAATAAAACAGAACTTCTCTGATTATTTTACAAATGCATCTATCTTTTTTTTTTAAAAAATATATTAGTGGTCATGAGTTTGGTGGTCCCTGACATCCAAAAGGTTGGCGATCCCGGCTATGGATAATCCTTGACTTACAATCATTATTTAGTGATCGTTCAAAGGGACCACAGCACTAAAAAAGTGAGCTACGACTGTTTTTCACTATTACGACTGTTGCAGCATCAACGTCATAGTCATATGATCAAAATTTGGATGCTTGGCAACTGGCTCATAGTTATGACTGTTGCAGTGTCCCACGGTCATGTGATCACCTCTTGAGACCTTGACAAGCGAAGTCAAAAGGGAAACCAGATTCATTAAACAATCATGTTACTATTTTAACAGCTGCTGTGATTCACTTAACAACTGTAGCAAGAAAGGTAGTAAAATAAGGCAAAACTCACTTAATATATTCATACATATATATCCTAGTCATAAAGAAAGAAATATCTACAGATGGTTCCTTCAGTATATTTGTCATTGATTGCTTTTATGAGGCTCTGGTGAAGTTACCAGAGAGCCAGTAACTACAGGATCTACCAAAATAAAAGAACACTAGGGAAGCCAACTGAAAAAGCAAAAAATGCAGATTGACATGTTTTATCTCAAACTATTTCCTTATTATCACAATTGCCAGCTAAAACCAAAAAGAATGACACATGTGCTTCCCTCCTGGATCATCTAAGTGGCAGAAGCAGGCGATCAAAGGAATTTATTGCTATTTATTGTTATTTCAAAAATTATTTCTATGTACTTGTAGCAACATGTATCTTTGCAAACTAACAAGAGTTTCACAATTGAGAAGCAGCAAAAACCTAGTTGCAATGGAAATCAAGCAGGATCATGCTGTCAAACTGTAGAACATTGGGTAACCACACACTTTGAAATAGCAATAAATGGTATTATTCTTTTGACCAAGCCTGCTTCTACACTTAAGATGATCCAGGAGTAAAGCAACTGGTTCATCTAAATGTCAACAGGAGGTCAAAGGAATTATATCATTTATTGCTATTTCAAAACAATTACCCAGTGTTTTCTATCGTTTTGACACCATGGTCCTGCTTGATTTCCATTACAACTAGATTTTTGCTGCTTCTCAGTTGTGAAAATATGTTGGTTTGCAAAGATCCATGTTGCTACAAGTACATAGAAATAATCTTTGAAATAGCAATAAATTCCTTTGACCAAGCCTGCTTCTGCCACTTAGATGATCCAGAAGGGAAGCACCTAGGTCATCCTTTTTGGTTTAGGTGGCATTGTGGTAATAAGGAAATAGTTTGAGATAAAATGTAAGTCAATGTGCATGTCTTGCTCTTTTTTTTTTTCAATCTGGCTTTCCTAATGTTCCTTTTATTCTATTTTGGTGTATCCTGTGGAGTAACTTTGGAGCCTTCGAACATCACTCCATGAAAAACATACTGAAGTACCAGCTGTAAAGATTTCTTGCATAATTCCAGTCCATGCATTAATCTGCAGTTTAATTTTGACATAAACATACCATTTCAGACAAAAGTTTGTCCAATCTCTTCTTAAAAGCCTCCAGTGATAGAACACCCACAACTTTGGAAGGCAAGCCCTTCCACTTGTCCTCACGGTTAATTATCCTCACTGTTAGGAAGTTTCTCCTTAATTCCCTGTTGCTTTGCTCCTTGATTAGTTTCCAGAGTTTCTTGTCTTGCCTTCTGGTGTTTTGGAAAATAAATTGACCCCCCTCCTCTTTGTAGCAGCCTCTCAAATACTGGAATACTGCTATTCTGTCCTGCTATACTCCTTTTTCCTAGACTAGTCTTTTCTCTAAACTTTCTCTACACTAATCCCTCCTAGTCTTTCTTTTCCCTAGACTAGTCTTTTCTTTAAACTAGTCCCTAGTCCTTTCCCTTAATCCTTCCTCTAAACTGGTCTCCCCTAGTCCTTTTTTCCTAGATGCCTTTTCTCTAGACCTTTCTCTACACTAATCCTTCGAGTCCTTCTTTTCCCTAGACTAGTCCCTAGTCGTTTTCCCTAGTCTTTTCTCTAGACCGGTCTCCCCAAGTCCATCTTTTCCCTAGAAAAGCCAAACCCAAATCCTGCAACCTTTCTTCATATGTTTTAGTCTCCAGACCTTTCATCACCCTCAACTGGATAGCAGGGGTCATTGAGTTCTCCCAGGGGCAGATCCCAGCTTACCTTTCCAGGGACGCACATACACACCATATAGACTCCCCCCCACACACACACACACACGTGTCCGGGTGCACCCACGCGAGCCCCTCATAAGGGAGCGGCTTGGCTGGGTTTACTCACATGGGCTCCAAGGTTTTGCTGAGCCAGGATTTCAGCGCCTCGAAGTTTTCTATGATCATTTTAACCACCATCCAGAGCGGCCCCAGCCCCGCCTCCCCGAGCAGCAATGGCAGCAGAGGTGGCGGCCGCGAGGGGCCCGGGTCCCCAACCAAGAAAGGGGGCGGGACCGCAGCAGCGACAGTTGACGCGACGCTCCCCGCCAACAAGCGGGCCGGCCGCGGGGTCGGCAGCTGCCGGACGCCTAACCACCTTGGCCGGGTTTGTGTGTGTGTGTGTGAGGGAGAGAGCGAGAGAGAGCGCGAAACTCCGCTCCGTGGCAGCGCCTCGCGATNCTCTCTCTCTCTCTCTCTCTCTCTCTCTCTCTCTCCCCCCAATCCTCGTCGGCGGCAGCGACTACGGAGATCACCGCGCCAGAATAACTTAAGATGGCGACGCGGAGCTGTCGCGAGAGTTGGGGAAGCCTCGCGAGAAAGAGGTGGGTGGTGGGATGAGGAGGAGAGGCCGGCGGGCGGAGGCAGCGGGGAAGTCGCGAAGGGCTGAGGAGAGAAAGGCCTGAGAGCCGTTGCTAAGCGACGGCCGCTCTCGTCGGGAAGGTGCAACCTCATAAAGGGTCCCCATCTTCCGGGGTGCTCCGGAAGAGAGACCAGTGGCCTTTTAGAAATCGCGCTAATGGAAGAAAACTATTCACGCTTTAAATGCATGCTAATCCGCATCTATTAAAATGAAATTTCGTTGCACTCAGCTTTCGAAAGAATATTACGCATATGGCCATATATTGTCTGACAAAAAAATGAGCGGGGGGGAACTGGACGGCTGAAAAGTCCTATGTTTGCTTAAACCCCCCCCCCCCNGTTTGCTTCCCCCCCCCCCCCCCTTGGGTGTAATTCTTAACGCATAAATAAATAAGGCACACGCTTCACGGATCTGCTGAAACCAGCAGCACAAGTCCATTTCCTGAATTTCAATTGTTTGGAATCTCACAAATACTTTTAGAAGAGGAAGGAAAGAAGAGAAAGAAAAGAAAGATAAAGATAAAAGAAAGAATGTTTTATTGGCCAAATGTGATTGGACACACAAAAGGAATTTGTCTCGGATGCATAAAGTGCAAGCAACATATCATAAATACAATGATAAATCATAGATAAAACACTCAGTGATAGTCATAGGATACTAAAACAATCAACATAAATGAGCTATCTAATATATCTTATAAGTATAAGGAAATAAAGGTAGCCCTCGATTTATGACAGTTCATTTAGTGACCACATTTAGTAACTTTCACATTTAGTGAAAGTTATGGCATTGAAAAAAATTGACTTGTGACTCTTGAGTTAAGACTTTTGTAGCATTCCCATGGTCACCTGATCAAAATTCAGATGATAGGCAAGTGGCATGTATTTTTGACAGTTGCGATGACCTGGGGTCATGGGATCCCCTTTTGTGACCTGACAAAGTCAGTAAGCCAGATTTACTTAACCACCAGGTGACTTAACTTATCAACTGCAATTATGGCAAGAAAAGTCGTAAAATGGGACAAAACTCATTTAACAAATGTCTCACTTAACAACAGAAATTCTGGGCTCAATTGTGGTCTTAAGTTGAGAACTCCTTGTACATCTAATATTTAAAAGGTTATTTCTGATTCTGGGGGTTCTCTACAATACGAATACTCATATCCTCTGTATTTATCCTATATTTAAATCATATAAAAAAATAACAGTTCAAGATAATAGAAAAATCCACTCAAACGCTAATTTTTGTCTATCCCATAACTTGCTGTAATGGATTGTAAAGAGTTCAATAATTTCTCATTTCTACTTTGTTTTTAAATATTTTAATGACTGCAAGTGGCCCAGAGCTGCTGAGAGTTGGGCAACATATAAATGCAATAAATTATTATTAATAGTAATTCTGTTGAGCTTCAAGAAAAAAAATGAAGTTCTGTTTTGTAACAATGTTTCTAGCTGTTTTTTTAATCATCATCTATCAAGCTGAGGTATAGATGAAACAAGTCTATTCACTTGCTCCTACTGTGTGGAGATCAGCTACTTTTGACTGCATTCTCATGTCACAGGCATATCCATTCTCCAGTTAGTCTTCAACCTACCGCCACCATTGAGCCTAAAATTTCTGTTGCTAAGTGAGACTGTTATTAAGTGCATTTCCCCCCTTTTATGACCTTTCTTGCCACAGTTGTTAAATGAATCTGGCTGCTCCATTGACTTTGCTTGTCAGGTCACAAAAGTTGATCCATGATCCTGGAACACTGCAACCATCATAAATATGAATCAGTTGCCAAGTATCTGAATTTTGATCACATGACCACCGGGATGCTGCAAAAGTTGTAAGTGTGAAAAATGGTTATGTCACTTCTTTCAATGCTATTGTCACGTTGAACAGTCACTAAATGAACTGTTGTAAATTGAGAACTACCTATATTGAATTATCCACATTTTTCTTCCCTTACCTGTTAAAACAGTTGTGACTTTAAGAGCTAGTATCTGAGCTGGCTTTTCTGTTGCTTTCCCTCCACTTCCTTTTTTGTGATGCAATTTTAAATTAGAAAATAAGTTTATAAAAACAGCTTGGAAGTCTTTTAATCCTGATGAGTGGGATAAACTACTAAAGGCAATTATGTTAAGTAGTAGTGAATATTCTAATAAGCCCTGCTAAATAACACTCATCAGAATTATAGGAAGAATTATTAACTTCGCTGATAGTGACACTAAAAGGAGGTAAGTAAAATATTTGTCATTCTAGCAAGTAGCATGGATATTCATGATGGGTACAGTACCAAAAACTATTGCTGCTCAGTGGTTGTGCATGTATACCTGTTTACAAGCTGTGATTTGTGCTTTTTGCAAAATATATAATATGGAGACTTCTTGAGTTAATTAGTCTGTGTGTGGTGTATCATTAAATCTTTGTTCTTAATTAAAAACAACAGCTCTCTCTGGAGGGAGGTATTTAAGGAGAGAACTGGTGGTGGTTCCTGATCATTTGCAATTTGGCTCTTGTCTGCCAACTTCTCCATGGCTTTCTAGTCACATTTATGAGGCATTATTACTATAATCAATACAATAAATGTGTCAAGTGGAATAAAAAGAATCCCGTTGGGTAGTATGTGAAGCTAATAAAATCATATGAAGCAAGACCTCAGAGAGTTAAAGACATACCTGAGATGGACCTGACCTGAAGATCTTGGGCTGAAATTCTCCATGTTTCTGGAATGCATCAATATCCTTGACGACAAAGAGCTGCTAGACAATTGTTAGGAATATAGTGACAGAACTTAGAATTTGATGACATCAGGCTCCACCTATGGATCTGATGGGATGGCTGGGGTTAAAGACTAAGATTTAACACACTCTATTAGCCAGATATTTTTATGCCCATGAAGCATGGAAATGGAGCCAGGAACATCAACATCTGGCAGAACATACAGGTGGAGTGGATGGCAGGTAAGGCATATCCCATTACTCCCAAAATTGTAAGAAAAGGGAAAAGAAAACATCCTGTAAAAACTGCAGGTTTTAGGAGAAAATGCTGGTCAAAAGATCTCAGGTTTTAATAGAAATTTGTAATCCTAGCAACTATGAAAGAAGATAGATAGATAGNAGGTTTTAGGAGAAAATGCTGGTCAAAAGATCTCAGGTTTTAATAGAAATTTGTAATCCTAGCAACTATGAAAGAAGATAGATAGATAGACAGACAGACAGACAGACAGACAGACAGACAGACAGACAGACAGACAGACATACAGATTCAATAAAGTTTAATAGTTTTGGGGAGGAAAGTATTTCAGTTTTTAAATTTCAAAGTGAAAATGCTTCTGGTTTTTTAAAATTGGAAATCAGGTTAATATGTTTGAAATCCAGATATTGGAAATAGCTCTTGATGACACTATTTATACATGAGCATGAAATTGCCTACCTTCAAATTCTGAATGTTAATTTTTTTTATAATTTAGTAAGTTTACTCTTTGACAAAATTCATTTTATTACAGCACTTCTAGACTGAATGTTTGTTTGTAAAAAGAGTAAACTGACATTTACTGTCCTAGCAGTTTTGCAGGCTATTTCTGATTCAATTCTGCTTCCAACTTATGGCACAGTGACATTTTTAACTAGATCTGTGAATCTGAGGTTTGAATTGGGTGAATCACTGCTAACATAAGCAAATAAGGCATCAGAAAAGTAATTGCAGTGGTCTGCAATGAAATACTGTTGTATACACTTCAGCAGCAAAAAAATCTTTGAATATTTAAATCTTGATTTATTTAATTAAATATTCAAAGTATCCACTTTGACATGTTAAGTATAATTCAGTACAAGAACATCCAGTAACAAAATATTGCAGCAGATCATAATCTATGAGAACAAAAGTTAGAGGCTAATTCAGAATTGCGTTTTTAATTTGAATGTATAACAAGATTACAAAAAAAAAATTACAAAAGAGTAACAGTGAATGCACAAAACTAATACAATCTAAACAGAACAAACAAAAATAATACTAAACATATTGTATCATGTGTTAAACCAGAGGTGGGATTCTACCAGTTTGTACCTATTCCCTAGAACCAGTTGTTAACATTCTAAGCAGTTCGGAGAACTGGTTGTTAGAAGAAATTACTGGGCTAATCCTGTAAGGAAGGCAGGAAGGAAACATACTGGTGTTGCTTTAGAAACTGCCTCTCCATTAACCCTTATTACATTCTTGGTAGGACTAGACTTCCTGTCTCTGGAACATCTGTAGAGTTTTTCGCCCCTCCTTTGCTGGTACTTTGCTTGTTTGGAGTGACCATTCAAAGTTACAACGGCACTGAAAAAAGTGACTTATGACCATTTTTCACACTTATCACTGTTGCAACATGAGAGGCCAGGTGAGGAGATGCGTGCCTCGATGTAAATGATATTGAGTTGGCCACATCCAGCCAATAACATGACCACCAAGCCATGTCCACCCAGTCACATGACTACCAAGCCATGCCCACCACCTAAGCCACGCCCACATAACTGGTTGTTAAAAATTTTGAATCCCACTCCTGTGTTAAACATTAGACAGAAATCAATGGTTCACAAAAAATGTTTTATGATTTTGGTTATTCAGCAGGAAAAAAATTATACTGCTCTGTTTGTGAGTAAAATATGTCATGTCTATCAGAAAGAAATTTAACTGCTTCATTTTATTCAGTGTCCTGCTTTTGATTGTGCCTAAATACATAAGAGAAGCCCTATACAGGTAGTCGACTTACAACAGTACATTTATTGACTGTTTGAAGTTCCAATAGCACTGGAAATGTAATGTTATTAAATTAACTGCAGTGATTCACTTAACAAACGTGGCAAGAAATAAAATGGGGCAAAACTCACTTAACAAATTTCTCACTTCGCATCATAAATGTTGGGTTCAGTTGTGGTGGGTGGGGGGTGATTTTATTATATTATACTTTATATGATTCTTTTTATTAATTTTATTGTTTTAAATGTGGTATTATATTCTGTAAGCTGCCCTGAGTCGCCATGGGCGAAGAGGCGGCAGTATAAATTCAATAAACAAATAAATAAATAATCACTTATGGTCTGCACTCGGTTGATGTATCCTTTAGCACCTGTCAAACTCCATGCTTTACCTGATTTATTTATTTTTGAGGATACTTTCAATTAAAAATGAGTTAAGTTAAGCAAGCTTTGACTCTTTTATTTCAAAGATTGCATCTGGGCCCTGCGTATAGCCTGAAGCATTCTTAGGAAATAAACATCATACAAAGCTGCACTGCAGAACTTTTGAACTGTGTCTATAGCTGACTAGGAAAAAAAATTTGAAATACTAGAACTCATCATAGGTGGAGGGAGATGTGTAGCAACCTCATTCATTTGCTTTCTTATAAACAAGTGTTTTATCATTTAGTGACTGTTCAAAGTTGCAACAGCATTGAAAGTGACTTATGACCATTTTTCACAATGATATGTGATCTTTGTAGCATCTTCACGATCGTGTGATCAAAATTCAGAAGCCTGGCAACTGGTTCATACTTATGACCATTGCTGGGTTCCCAGGTCATGTGAACACCTTTTGACAGGCAAAATCAATGCAAAAGTCAGAATCACTGAACAACTTTGGCAAGAAAGGTCGTAAAATGCGACAAAACTCACTTAACGAGACATTTCAGGCTCAATTGTGATCGTAAGTTGAGGACTACCTATACATGGTATGCTTTTGAGGGAATCCTCAGGATTTATACCCTTCAGCCATTCTCAGTTTCAGTGTTTGCATAGAGTAATAATCTTAATGCCTGAAACTTTGATAATGAAAGGGAAAAAAAATCTGTACATCTATACACATACATTTACTCTTGGGTTGAACTGGTTAAGGTGGTTAAGGCACGAGGCTAGAAACCAGGAGAGTGTGAGTTCTAGTCCTGTCTAAGGCATGAAAACCAGCTGGGTGACCTTGGGCCAGACACTTCCTCTCAGTCCAACCCGTTACAAAGTGGTTGTTATGGGGAAAATAGGATGACGAAGGAGTGTTAGATATTAGATATGTTTGCTGCCAAGTAGAATTAAAAAATAATCTAAACGAAAAACTCCTTCAGATAATAGTTTGTAGAAACTGAGGTTGTTTATACCTTACATTCTTATACTCCCACAAGAGGGAGCTCAAATATTGTTTCTACTGACTATGATTGGCCTACATTTTTTGATAGGTTCATAATAATATAGCTTGAAGTGACTGAGCAACAAGGAAATAGTGCAACTTTTCCAGAGATGCAGTAACATCATACTTGCCTTCGCCATTAAACATAACCAAGAAAGAGGCCCAGATTGGATATGTAGGTAATTCCTTCCCTGTCTTACAGGAACATAATGAAAACTAGGTTACAGGAAGAGAGGTGAAGAGCAGAATGCCAAAGGGCATTTCAGATAATAAAATGCTGAAAACAAGTCAAGAAAATTAAGGCTTCTTAATTTTAAAACAAGGAAAATTGACATGTGGCGGCCATGACAAATGACTTCTATATGAAGAATGTACCACAGCCAGTTCATCTTTATTCTTTCAAGAATCTGAGGAAATACCAATTCTGAAATCCTGCCATTATGTCGATGGTTGTAAAGCAATAGCAATAACAAATCAAAATGTTGTATCTTTGGGGGAGGAGAGGAATCTTCCACCTTCTCTTTTTTTCTTTTTTAAACAAAGATTTGGGACTGGAACGTTGCTGTGCAGCCTGTGATCACATTATTTTCATCATTTAAAAAAAATGAAGCAGGGAATTGATTTTCTTGTGTCAAAAAACCTGTCAGGATATAATTTGGTATTCGTAGGTTGATGCCTTGGGGATTAAGCTTTAAGGATTTCACCATAACATCTTTGAAAAATGCAAATGTACAATACAAAGATCAGAAAATATGTCCCTGTCACAACTGGGGCAACAGGATTACATCTACATTGCTTTTGTTAATAATTATAAACATTTAATACTAATTTCAGGTCTCCCTTGTTTATCCCAACCAATGGTATGCAGGAACTTGTGAGAGCCAATTGTTAGATATTTTGGAATTTTTTACAAGCTGGTTGGAGAGAACTGAGTCGCTATGTCCAGTGCACTGATGCAGAAACAGAACTGGTTCTTAAACATTTGCCAGCACACCTCTGATCTCAATCCTTTGTTTCATGTTCAGAAGTGCCTAGTTTCTCACTAGGCAATCGTCGAATTAAAAGATTAGGTAGAAATCTTCTATTTACAGTTATGAAAAAAAAACCCAATCCCAATTCTATTGCTTAGGAAATTTTAACTTTTCATCCAGAAGTCCATGGAGATTATCAGTCATCAGTGGTAGGATTCAAATATGTTTACTAGCGGTTCTGTAGACATGGCTTGGTGGGTGCGGCAGGGGAAGGATACTGTAAAATCTCCAGTCAGAGGTGGTATTTGCCAGTTCTCTAAACTACTCAAAATTTCCTCTATCAGTTCTCCAGAACTGGTCAGAACCTGCTGAATGTCACCTCTGCCAGTCATCCAGGTCCTGGTTGTCCCAAAGGTGCTTTTTCGAGAGGCAACTGGACTTTCTGGTTTTTATTTCTGGTTTGTGTTTGAAGAAGCTTCCTGGATGAGAAGCAAAACGTCTTCAAAGAAAAACAAAGAAAAGCCACAGTTGCCTCTTGAAAAAGCACCTTTGGGATTTTCATCCAGAATTTATCAGATTCTGAAACATCATCAAGGTCCATCTCCATATCCCTCACCTGTCCCATGTCCCCCTTCCCTTTCTAACCACAATAACTATCCTACCACCTTTCCTTTTTAACTACCGGTATTAACGTCTCTGGATATTCTGTGATATTCGGTTCTTCTACAACCTTTTTGATTTGCAAACTAAATATTGTTTCAGTGCCTGCACAATTCAAGGTTGACCTGTATGTGTTAGCTTTGCTTTCCTTCTGGTTATATCCTGTGTTTAGATGAGACAAGCATGAAGACAGGGTGTGTTTAATTATCACAAGAAGCCGATGATTGTCAGTTTCAAAGGTTAATGCTTATTGAAAATAATTGTCTGCACTGCGTATCTGAAACAAGAACTCTGGGTTTACAGTGAACTAAATATGAAGTTCAGCTAATTATAGAAGTGTATTTAGTCTCTACGAGGAGATAATGTTACATTTAGAGGTAGTCCATGGTTCCAAGACAAGTAAACCTATCAAAAATGTCACAGAGTGGATAGTCAAATCATACTGCTACTATTCAGATTAAATTAATTCAATATTCCTTTGCTAGATGAAAGTGGTCATGAATTTAGGTATATATTTACATCTTTTTTTAGCTTTCAGAATATCTTGAAAGATACTGTATGTCTCATGCCGTTGTGTGCATACACAGCAGAGCCCAACATTTTTGTTGCCAAGGGAGATGTTTGTGAAATGAAATTTGTCCCATTTGACGACCGGTCCTGCCACAGTTATTAAGTGAATCACTGTAGTTGTTAAATTAGTGACATGGTTGTTAAGGGAATATGGCTTTCCCATTGACTTTGCTTGTCAAAAATTTGCAAAAGGTGATCACATGATCCCAGGACACTACAACCATCATAAATATGAGTTAGTTGCCAAGCGTTCAAATTTTGATTACGGGGATGCTGCAACAGTTCTTAGTGCCATGGTAACTTTGAACAGTCACTAAACAAACTGTTGTAAGTTGAGGACTACCTGTACACTCCTATCAGAGAAGGGCATTATCCATCTGTAATACATAGATAGAGCTGCTAAGATTGCAGTTCTTCAGTTTATTAAACTACAGCCCTGCCCAATTACCGCTTGCATTAGCTTCCTTATACGTGTCATAAACACAAAGATTTTAAATAGGGAAGCCAGAACTGTCCAAAGTTACCTCTTTAGCAAAGATCATTGCAACTTCCTTTTCCTGTTAATCCAATTCAAAGTGAAGGGCACAGTTAATGATTCACGTTTGGAAGGTTTTTAGAACTGAGTGGCAAAAGAAAAAAATCTAACAAAAGTTTCCTTCTCCTCCCAATTATGATCTTAGTGAATCTTTGATCAAAAGATGTGGGGGGCAGATGAGGGAAGGGAAGAACTGGAATGTGAATGTCCTTCAACTCCTTCCNTAGCGAATCTTTGATCAAAAGATGTGGGGGGCAGATGAGGGAAGGGAAGAACTGGAATGTGAATGTCCTTCAACTCCTTCCCTCATTCTTGTATTTTCAAGTCATATTCTTTTATTGATCTTTCTCCTCTGGTTTAGGAAAAGCTCCCGAGGCAATATAAAATAGAAGAAGTCATAGTTTAACTAATAAAAATATGAAATCCCAGGCAAACCAATTCACTACAGAATAATAATGCAGTTTTATAAAGATACTGCATTGTACAATGTGAGGTGTAAAAGTGTGTGTGTGTGTGTGTGTGCCTTCTAATATATATATATTCTGAGGTTTTCGCGAGTTATTTGTATGTGGATCTCTGGTTATTCGGGTTTCTCCCGCTAGAATTGGAAGTATCTAGGCAACGTTTCGATGAAGTCTCATTCATATCTTCAGGCTTGTTTCTTCAGCTCTGTGCTTCTCAGAGTAATGTGAGCTTGCAGCTGCTTCTTCCTTTTATCTGCTCGTGGGGGTGTGACTTGATTGGGTGGGGTTTGGCTGTGTTCTGATTGGTAGGGGGTTGGCTGTGTTCTGATTGGCTGGGGGTGTGTTCTGCTTAGGTGGGGGCCTGGCTGTGCTCAGGTTAGTCTGAGTTGCTGGGGATTTGAGCTGGTGAGCTGTGATCTTGTTGTTTGGCTTCGTGTTCGTGGTCGTGCACAATCTTCATGGTGGGTGTCAGTTTGCTTTCTTGTATGGGTCAGAGGGGTTTGAAGTGGGTAGTGGTGCAGCTGCAGTATGGCTTCTGGTTCGTGTCGTGTCCCTCTTCTGTGTGGGTGTGAGTCTTTTTTCTGCATGGAAGTGTGGTGGTAGCATCTTGTGTGGCACTTGTGGGTGTGGGTCTGGTGTCATTCTCTCATGTTAGGTACTCGTTTATTAATGAGGGCAGGTTTCCAAATGGTTGGTAGGCGGGAGGTATCATCTCGTTTATTCATGCTATTGGGCGTTTTTCTATCTCTATGGCTTCTCTGATTATTCTGTTGTTGAAGTGTTCGGTTTTGGCGATGGTTCTGGTATTTTTAAAGTCAATTTCATGTCCTGTGGCTTTAAGGTGTTGGACCAGGGAAGAGGTCAGTTCTTCTTTTCTGATTGAGTTTTTTGTGTTCTTCAATGCGTGCATAATTCTTCTGTTAGTTTGTCCTATGTATGTAGTGGGGCAGCAGTGCAAGGGATTTCGTATACTCCTTGGTTTTCTAACTCGATTTTGTCTTTTGGGTTTCTTAGGATGTGGATATTTTTCTGTTTGTGCAGAATGCTGTTTTAATGTTGTGTTTTTTGGAGGATCTTACTGATTTTGCTGTAGTGCCTTGACAGCCATCCAAAACAAATACACCCCCCCAAGTACATCCTAGATCTTACCAACCACTGCCTATCCAATACATACTCACCTACAATGGTCAAAAATAACAAACAAATAGAAGGAGCACCCATGGGATCACCCCTCTCACCTGTCATCGCAAACCTCTACATGGAACACTTTGAAACACAAGCTCTAGAAAAATATGATCACAAACCCAAACTCTGGCTCAGATACGTAGATGACACCTTCGTAATCTGGCCACACGGAAAGAAAAACTGAACAACTTCCTCACCACCTCAACAGCCTACACCCCAAATACAATTCACTATGGAAACAGAAGCCAACAATCAACTTCCCTTCCTAGATGTCTTAGTGTACAAAAAATCAATTGCTCCCTAGGACACACCATCTACCAGAAGAAAAACACATACAAACCGCTATCTACATGCACTCTCACACCACCACCCAACATAGATCAATTCCGTAGCCGAGACATTCATCTCCAGAAAAAAATGCTTAGCTGATGACAACACCTAAAACTGAACTACATACTCTTCGACAAATGTTACTAACAGCCAATGTAACAGCCAATGGATTCCAAAAAAAGATTACCCACCTAATCCAAAAAGAAACCCCAACCAAAAGCCAAGACAGAGAAGAAGGAATGGCAAAGCCCTCCTCCCATACATAAAAGGCACTACAGACAAAATCAGCAAGATCCGCCAAAAACACAACATTAAAACAGCATTCTCTTTTCATGCTAAAACCCCAAAAACTTTAACCTTAGACTGTCTCCTATTGACCTCATCCCTTTCCTAAGAGGCCTGTAGGGGGCGTGCATAAGCGCACCAATCATGCCTACCACCCCTGTCCTATTGTTTCTTTTTATTTTTCTTATAAGTATCTATCTTATGTATTCAAAGCTGTTTATTCTTATACCTGTATCTTGTAAGCGATTGACAAATCAAATAAATACTAAAATACTAATATATATAATCTTTGTAAATATATGGATAAGTGTGCTTTTGAAGCAATGTTCTATCTATTCACTCATTACTAATTTATTTTTCTGCTATTACCAGCTGAGGTTTGTTTAAATGCTAAAAGGCAAGGTTTATGAAAATCTTTATTGCACTGATTTTAATCCTGAAGGAAATTAGGTGAATAGAATTGGACACTTAGAATTACATTTTAGAGATAATAAGGCATTAGTTTTTCAACAGAACTTGGAATAATTTATTGATGTATTAATTCAGTCCATTTATATAGCTATAATTTTCCAAATGCAAATTTGGATGGCTCAAATCAATTAAAAAACAACAAACAAAAATATTAAAACAAAATGTGCAAAATGTATCACTCATCCAAGGCTATTCACATACTTATGGAAGCTCCTAAGGGTGGGTTCACCTGGCCACCCTAATGTCCAAGGAACCAACCAAATCATCAATGCTTTGTGGAAGGCCAGAGGAACATATAGCATATGTTCTTGGTTATAGCTTGTTTCACTTACAATTTCCTTCTCTAGCAAAACTATAAAATGTCATTCACTGCGCATAGTGTTTCTTCCTCCTATTTTCTCTGGCTTTCAAGATTATTCCATTTCTGAGGCCATGCTGAAATTCCTTATAATCAAGACTCTTATATTGTTGGGGCCTGCTGCTACTCAAGACCTCATTGCTTCAACAGATCAAAATGACTCATTTAGAGTTCAGTGTTTTGGAGGATAGACCATTTTCTCAGATATCCTCCATTAATAATTATTAACTGGAATTCACCAATAACTTAACAGTAATTCTCAACATCATTTTTGACATGTCCATGTCATTTTCAGTAAGTATTTTTATAGCAGATGTTTGTTACCAAGACAATAACAATGACCGATAAAAGCAGTAGACGTAGACCCAATTTATTCAGTTTTACAATGTATTGGAATTATCAAAGTACAAACTGATTTCTATCTCAGATAGGACTAAAATAAAGGAAGAAAAATGCAACGATGACAATAAGGATTGATATGTTCAGGACTCTTATAATCAGAATACGAGCAACATAAAACAGCATACCCAAGCAGTTCTCAACCTGTCGTCTGTGGGGGGCAGCAAAGTCATCACATGGGGTCCATGAAGGCATGAAGAAATGTTATAATTTAAATATTGAGTTAAGTTTTGGGAGTCTGTGGCTACAAAAGGTATTTAAAAAGTGGTGAAGAAAAGGTTGACAACCAGTGGCATACATCATATTCCACATTGAAGGCTGGCTGCGCTCTTTATACAAACTCTTCTCTCTGATAATCAAATGAAACAAAATGTTAAAAAGTTATATTTATGTAGTTACTTACCAAGCACATCTAAATTATATTAAACGTACCAAAATATCTTTACAACCCTCAAGGCGTGTCACCACTTTTGAGCATCCCTTATGTTTGGAAATTGAAAGTTGAAAAAAATGGCATTCCCTACAATAAATATGTCTTCATTACAACTGGCCTTTTTATTTTGCTTGAAGATTTGGGAATGAATGTCACCTGTTTTCTTCAGAGGTGAGAGAATTCATTCCAGCACTGATCTGTGAAACTTTTCAACAGGAGAACCTGTTCTACAATATGCCAGGAAACCTTAAGCACAACTTGTGAAATAGCCCTTTGATTTGTTTGGAACTTTTTATAACTTAAGAATCAGAAAGAAAAAATAGTTCACTTTATTCCTGTACTAGCTTGTACAATTTCATAATTCTTACTTGCACACAGTTCCAAGAATTATAGATAAGGGATTCCCAGCTGGCCTTGGAAGTGTCAGAAATGGAATTTGCTTGGAAAATATACACTCTGTGTAAATGCATGTTGTTACAGAGATGTAGTTCTCCAATTAGTAAGTTGATTTATCATCTAATAGAATGCCCTGCTATAACTGACAGTTTGATGCCTTTTTTCTTTTGCAGTGGGCAAAATATATCCCACAAAAAGATCAACATTTTTTTAATGCCAAGAAAAGAGAACTAGATTTCAAAATCTCTCTCTCATTGCCTGTTTTATCACTTTCCCCCTTTGTTAATCCTAATTATTTTTAGATATGTGTGAATTCTAAAATTTTCAGAGGACTGTTGCATTTTTCTGTATTTTAATATTTTGATGTATTCATTTTTCCCCAGAATATATGTAAATTTCTGGTGGGTTTTTTTCCATTAACAGTGCTGCTGATATGATGCAGTTTGTTTCAGAAACAAAATTAGGCTGCCTTCAGTACAAGAGAAAAAACTTTGAACGTACTGCAAACAAGGCAGAAGAAATAAGAAATATTTAATCTTCTTGGGAAAATTGCTGAGCATTAACAGACAAAATATCAATGTTTGCAAGGGAACTGCATCCTAGCTAGAGAAAAGCTCACATAAATTATTTTCAATAGTGCTGCTGAAAACCTCCATTTTCTGTTTAAATGAAAACAGATGTACAGGCTTCAAGGACAGAGCTGCTTGGTAATCAGATGCCTATCCAGCTGTCTACTGTCAACCAGAAAGTTTTGCTACATCCAAGGGTGCCTGATTTATCCTATCCTGTACTCCTACTGTGTGTATACTTCAAAACAAATATTCTTGAAGTGTTTGGTTTAAGTACTGTACCAAAGTTCCTCTATAAAATCCATATGATTTTAAAGTCATTTCATTATTTTAAAAACCACAATGAATACACAAATTGCCGAAATAATATAAAAGTACAGCAAGAGATTCTCATTTAAACCAATGTAATATAGCTGTTCATTTACTATCACCACCATAATGTAACCTTACTTGGGGAACAAGTAAGCGGCAAAAGAGGTATACTTTCATCCTGCAAAATGAGTTAATACGATTATCTGAGGCAGAAAGTAATGAAGTAGTTAAAATTAATGCTCAAATTTAAGAGGGTGAACTCATAAGTATTTAAATTTTAATTTTTTTTTTTTTAAAGAATGTTTGCGAGTATGCACTTACCTATCTACTACCAAAATTTCTTGTTTGGTAGCCTGAATAAGAAAATAACAGAGTTGGAAGGGACTTTGGCAGTCTTCTAATCCAAACCCCTGCTCAAGCAGGAGGCCCTATACTGTTTTCAACAAATGGTTGTCCAGTCCCTTCTTAAAAGCCTCCAGTGTGGGAATACCCACAACTTCTAAAAGCAAGTTGTTCCTCTGGTTGATTATTCTTACTGTCGGGAAGTTTCTCCTTAGTTCTGGGTTGTTTCTCTGTTTATTCAGTTTCCATCCATTGCTTGTTGCCTTGCCTTCTCGTGCTTTGGAAAATAGGTTGACACCCTCTTCTTTGCAGCAGCTTCTCAAATATTGGAATACTGCTATTATGTCACTGCCTAGGCCTTCTTTTCAGAAGACTAGACATACCAATTTCTGCAAATGTTCTTCAGCCCCCGAACCATCTTTGTCATTCTTTTCTGCTCTTTTTCCAGAGTCTTAAGCTCTTCTTCTATATTGTGGTGGACAAAATTGGATGCAGTCGGATGCCAAATTGAATCCCAAACTGGGCAAACTTAACTTTCGTACCATCCAGGGCAAAACCTTTTCAACTTTTTAATTATGACACAATACAAAATGTCATAAAACATTTCCTGTGCTCAGTTCCTAATATTTGACTGCTCCTTTCAACATCCCTTCAACCTTCAATGCAGCTACATCTCTGAATGGTTCCTTTAATTTTTATGAACTTTTCCAGTGACACTGGTACTTCAGAAGCTCTGCTTCAATTTTTCTTACGTGTTTAGTTGTATTCAGTCCTGTGGAAAGCTGGCAGGAAGATTTGGAGGAATCTGGTAAGGGAATATCTCTGAAACGATGACCCAACAGGTCACCGGACATCTACTTCATTATCTAGGAAAATGAGAATTGTAGGAAACCAAATCTCAAAACTTCCTTCCCTATCTGATTATTATGATGCTTCTTGTTACATTTCAGAATGTGCTTTGGTTTCAGCTACCTCTACCTCATCTATCAAAAAAATATCTACTCTTAAACACAGACACAAACTACAGCAAAATGCCGATAACACCTCTTTTATCAGTTAATGTTCAGAAAACAAATTCAGATTAATATCAGTGTCAATCACCTTTTTCTATTGTTCAAGAGTGTTTACCCATTACTTAATGCCACACGGTGTCTTGCTTTCCTGTGGGAGTTGGAGTGAGAAAAGTCTGTCACAATGCAAGTTTCACTTCATGTGTAGGTGACACATGAACAACAGAGCTTGAATCACGCAACAATCATTACATGGATGTGTCACAATGCGGATTTCATTATTTTGGCATTGCCATGGTTCAGAAGAGATGCTTCTCTCTTTCATGACTAATGGAACACACAAACAGGTATATGTGTGTGAGAGAGGGAGAGAAGGAAAGAGAGAGAAAGAGAGAGAGAACAAATTTCTCAGGCTTGAAGATGGGACAGGAAGTGGGCAGTGAAGCTTTTGCCATTGATATTTCTATACTTTTGAGTCAGAGACTCATTCATCTGACTTACTTCCTGGCTGTAAAGACTGACTGGTTCACCAACCTAGCCCCTGTTTTCTCAGCTACTCTTTGTAGGTCATTGAGACTAAGGAAGAGTAACTATGCAATAAGGCCTAGCTATGCACTCCATGTCAAAGCCTGCTTTGCTTTGGTAAATTTGCATCGGTTTCAGACACAGGAAGAACATACGTAAAAGATGTTGTAGAGCAATGAACAAATGGTATGGTCATCTTTTTTTCCAATTCAGGTCCCTCAAATAAGTGACCATATCAAAGTGCACTCTGCTCAGAATCTGTAGCCCCATAGTCACGTGATCAACATTCAGACGCTTGGCAACTGGTTCGTATTGATGACGGTTAAAGTTTATTTATGTAAAATGTATTTATGTTAAAAGTAAGATTTAGGTAAATCATGCGATCAACCTTTTGAGACCTTCTCACCAGCAAAGTCAATGGGGTTCACTTAACAACCATGTTATTAACTTAACAAGATCTGTGAGTCCTTCAACAACTGTGGAAAGGAAGGTCTAAAATTCACTTCAGTCGCTTAACTTTCGACCTTAGCAACAGAAAATTTGGCTTCCGTTGTGGTTGTAAGTTGAGGACTAGATGTATAAAGGACATATTATATAAATTACATAATATTTTATAAAATTATAAATTATATAAATAGGATTATATAAATAGTTTGGAAATTGAAAGTCTGTCATGGTAACCTTTGGGGAAAGACTACAGATTACTGACTGAAGTTTACGACTTGCATCAGAAGAAAACCAGATTTAATCCCTGACATTTATAGGTAGGACTGTAAAAAAAATTTTTAGCTGAGAAGTTTTCCTCCTCCTTTTACAAGCAGATATATTATATCATGACTGGACTATAGCATAGTCCAGTCCTAGAACATAGGTAAAGTTATTCAACTTTGTACCCGTGATTTGTTTTAAGTTAACTATTATCCAATTAGCCTTGGCGGCGCAGTGGTTAGAGTGCTGTACTGCAGGCCACTTCTGCTAGCAGGCTGCCTGCAATTCAGCAGTTCAAATCCCACCAGGCTCAAGCTTGACTCAGCCTTCCGTCCTTCCAAGGTGGCTAAAATGAGGACCCAGATTGTTGTGGACAATAGGCTGACTCTGTAAACCGCTTAGAGAGGGCTATGAAGCCCTGTAAAGCAGTATAAAAGTCTAATGCTGTCGCTATCCAACATATAGATTATGGATCTAGACTAATGGCTCTAATTCATAAAGAGAAAAGAGGAGAAATGGAAAAAATGAGACTGCAAAGCATTCATTCTTTCAGTTGCATCTTATTTTCACTGACTTGGGATAAGAAGAACAAAATAGGTAATGTTGACCACCTCAGCAAAAATAGAAAAGCGAACATACGGCTTGGTGTGCAAACATTCTTTGTAATTAGAGGGATGCATCATACTAAGTGGTCATTTGATAACCATCATTTATTAAGGACCGCATGCTAAGCCAAAACTAACAAAACACATGTCCCTCACCTTTCCCCACAGCCATCTGATATAGAGGTAGTGAGCCCCACATTCATGTGGCTAAGCGAAACGGTTGTTAAGTGAGCTTGGTCGCATTTTACAACCTTTCCAGCCACAGTTGTTAAGGAAATCGCTGCAGTTGTTAAGTTAGTAACATGGTTGTTGAGTGAATCTGGCTTCCCCGTTGACCTTGCTTGTCTGAAAGTCACAAAGGATGATCACGTGACTCCAGAACAAAGCAACCGTCATATACTATGAACCAGTTGCCAACATCTGGATTTTGATCGCGTGACCCTAGGGAATGCTGCAATGGTCGCAAGTGTGAAAAACGGTCGTAAGTCACTTTTTCAGTGCCATTCTAACTTCGAATGGTCAGTAAACAATTGTTTCTAAGCTGAGGACTATCTGTATATGGCTTAAAATTTCATTTGTACCATAAAGGAACTGGAAACATAATTGAAACCCCATACAACTCTCTCGTAAAAATAGCTCTCTCCTCTTTTTCAGCTCTGAACACCATTAACTCATTAAAAGGAGTGACATATTTCTTGTGATAAACTTTTAATCAGTTCATTCTAGCCATGTAGATTTTGTTTTTAACATCTCAGGTCTTATGATTCAAATGTCACAAAGAACAGAGGTAATGGCCATGCCTATATTACGAAGAAAGAACCTAATGTGCTTTGTGGCTTTGAACAAAGCAAATGTGTAGGATAGTGGAGTGGGTTGTAAAAAAAAAACCTTTTATTTGCCGGGTGACCTAATTATCACCTCCTACCTCAAGTCCTTACTTATAAGAGGCTGAAATGTAATGAGCATAGGCCTTTGCAACAATGATAAACAGGGTGTTGCTAAGTGTTAAGTAAGGATTCTTGAAGTTAGATGGAGAAGAAAATATGCTCTATTAATCTCCTGGATATGAGAGAGTGAGAACAGATTGTATAAACAACTATTCACATCACAGCACAATAGCAGCAATAAGAATAACTAATCTTTGAATTTCTGGGAAAATAATGGCAGAGTGAAGAAAGCGTTAGGGAAACTGGTACAGTAAGAAGAGGAACCTGTGAAGGATTCATCAAAAACCCCAGATCAAGGAGAGGGCAAGGATGACTCATAAATTTGCACCATAGAGAGCCTCTCCAAAAGAGACTGTAAAATACCAATATCCAGGCAGTTTTAGATCTTTGGAAGCCAGTGAGATAAACATCTTGCTCAAGCCACAATTCAGCTTCTTCAGTTGGGCGCTTGGTTTGCCCACCTCCTCTCTTAACCACATTAGGAAATAGTTTGTCATTGATTTTTTGGAATGTAAAAAAAAAAAACATCTGAAGGGCAAGGTTTACTGTGCTGGGAAAGTTTTCTTCCACTTTTGATGAAAGAAGCTTCATATAAATTTAAGGGTTATAAAAGAAAAAAAATACTTTTGGAAATTAGCAATAGGGGGACTAGAATGTTGACTTTGGAAAAATAAGGGACAAGATAGACTTCAAATACATCTTATGCATTGTTTAATTTTTTGTTGCATATATATGAATGCAGTTCAGCTTCCTTCGGGTATTATCCCACGTCATTGTAGTGCTTTTAAAGT
>BHFT01039082.1:0-22830 GCA_004320025.1 Laticauda laticaudata
GCAGTGAGTACATCGCGTTTTCCAATGGATGGCAAGCTTTTTTCTCCGTTTTACATCCTCTTTGCATCCGTTGGTTCAGTGTGACATGGGCTTAAGCAACTGTTATAATATCTTCAATATAAGCCAAAAAACTTCTGCTAATTATATGAATACTTTTCTGGTAATTTTCCATCCTGCCTCATTGGGAGTTGAAATCCACACACATCCTAAATTTGATAAGGCTGAGAAACACTGACCTAAATACTTTCAAGTCTAATTATTATGAAGGAAAGACTGATAAAAATAATAGGGTAACATCCAGCTAATATTAGCAATCCTTAGATTTCCTCAATGTAGCTACTAATTTCTTTGCTTTTGTTGCATATAATACTAATGGATATCTATGCCTATCTTATGGAACTTTGAAGGGATCAAATGTGATGAGAGAGAGAGAGAAAGACAGAGATAGAGACAGAGACAGAGAGACACAGAGAGACAGACAGAGAGAGAGAGTCACAGACAGACAGACAGACAGACAGACAGGTAGACAGACAGAGGAGGGAGGGAGAGAGAAAGAGAGAAAGATTGAAAAGTTGATAAATAGAATCTGAAGAGAATTATGAATGTCACTTTGTTCTCCCAACAGATCTTATCTGAAAAGATGTACAGTGCATCAAGGAAGTTGTGTGATGTGGTTCCTGTAACAAGCAGAAAAATGAAAACTGCCCTGGGGAGTTGGCTTAGTGTAACCGATCAAATGGGAAAGAAACAGTTCAAGCTAAGCTTAAACACAAATCCAAAGGAGATGAAAGAAATGGCATGATCAAGGGCAACAATGTGAACCCTTGGGGTACTTGCTTTAACTTCTGAGCATTGTTTTGGAGATATAAAGAAGGGAAAATATACCTTCCGGGCACATGAACATTATGACTTTAAAGTGCCATATGAAATGTGCCCATCACTCAAATCCTTTCTTATGGGCTTTGTATACATTATTGGAAAGTGAATAATTACTTTCCAAGAATGTAGCAAGAGCTGTCTGCCTAATTCAGGCACTGCCATCATATTTTTTTGCAAGTGTTTTTCTAAGGAGTTCTAGCATGATATTGGGCCTCCTGCTTGAGCAGGAGGGTTGGACTAGAAGATCTCCAAGTTGCCTTCCTGCTCTATTTTGATTGGTTGGTTGGTTGATGATTGATTCATTGATTGTCCCACTAGTGTTGGACTACTGTGGAAGACAGTTGTAATGGCAAAGAGACATTGATTATTTCCTTGATTTTTCACTGTGCTTTCTTATATAAAATGGCTTTTCCTGTGTCAGCCTGGCATTTTTTTAAAAAAATATCCTGATTCTTCCATGATTCAGTTTCATTGGAGAATCTCTAGTTCCAGAATCTGGGAAAGGGAGAAATTATTTCTTCTTGTCCACTTTATCCACACTGGAACACTTCAGTCTATGCCCTGTCTCATTCTCCTCCTTTCGAGATGAAAAAGCACCAAATGCCACAGCTTTCCTCTCATCAAAGCTGCTCCTCCCCTGTGATCCTCTTAAATGCTCTCCTCTGAATCTTCTCTAGATCTCCTATACCCTTTCTAGGTACTGTGGACCTAAATATTGCAGATCCTGTCATGCCATTGATTTACATATAAGGGCATTACAATGCTGTTTTCTCTATTTTCAATACCATTTCTTATTATCCATAACATGCTGTTGGGCGCTTTTTTTTTTTTTTTAANTTTTTTTTTTTTTTTTTAACAATTGATGTATACTGTTTTTACACCTTCATGAACTGTTTACTATTATTCTCTTTCCCCATCAGTCACTGCTAATTCTGAACTTATTAGAAGCTTACATAGAAAAGAGAGACTATTCCTTATGCAACCATGGAGTTGTTTTTCATTCCACTACCAACATTTGGACAGGACTGGTCTTATCCACTGGCCCAAGGACAAAGTTTGACATTTAATGGAATAAAATAGCTGTCTTGGTATTAGATGCTGGGTGATTCAGCAAGGGATTGCAAAATATGCTGTACATTGGGTGGTATATCCTTCACCATTGAGTGCAATAGAGGAAACTGCCTATTGCAGATGACAAAACCATTTGGAGAAAAAAAAAATACTGATTGTCAGCTTTGGTCCAAGCAGCAAAATATTTCTGGCCAAAGCTGCTTGACACAGAGTAGAGAGACTGAACTGTACTCTTCATTTTGAGTGTCAGGGAGTATAATATAAATATTGTCCCATCTTGTTCATGTATGTACATTAATATATCATATGTGAAAAAAAATCATCGAGTACAATTTACTTACAGATGATGGAAAGAGGAAACAACCAACAGAAGAGTTCATACAGATCTATTTGTGAAGGCCAATCTCCATATAGTTTATTCTTTCTCTTCCCCCCTCCCTCTCTCCTATAATCTTGAATAATTACAGTCTGTCACTTGCGGCAATTACAGCACAGTTTGGCATTAACTGAAAACTCTGCCATTCTCCTTTTACAGCTCCAATCAAGAAAAGCAAAAGCAATAGAGTTTAATAACCCATAATGATTCTTCATGGCTTAGCACCACCAGTAGCAACCTTTCTCGGACTTGAGAGACAACAGGAAAAATAGAATTAAAATCCTGCATGGTTACATGAACTTCAGACTATATCATTAGAAACAACTCGGCTGCTGATTGCAGTCTGTAAATGGCAAATTCATTGTGTCATCCCAATGAAATGAATGGTCCCACTCCAGACCAAGGGGCTCTAAAAGCAGGCCACTTCAGGGTCTATGTTTTCCGCTGCAAATAAACATAGGCTACTTTGGTTAAACAAAAAGAAATGCTTTAAAATCAAAAGCAGACTCAGGAGCCCCTGACTGAAATGAATGGAGAAGTAATCAGATTCTTCTTAGTTGTTTTGCTTTCAAGAAGATTCTGTTCACATCTCTCCTATCATGGAATTCCTTGGAGTTGTATTTCTTCCATTTGTTAGAGCAGACTTACAAACACAGGAACTGAATTCAATGGTAGAACAGAAGAACTTGCCTTTTGCAAAGGGTCCTCTATATATATTTGGACCCAATCCCGCTGGCCTTTTATGGCATTCTAAAAACATGTGTTGAGTGTTGAGGCCTGGTTGACTGGAGTTGCCACCTTGTTAATTAATCCTTGTTGTTTTTAATAGAATTAGGCACGGTGGTGCAATGGTTGGAGTGCAGTACTGCAGGCTACTTCTGCTGCCTGCCAGCTGCCTGCAATTTAGCAGTTCAAATCTCACCAAGCTCAAAGTTGACTCAGCCTCCCATCCTTCTGAGGTAGGTAAAATGAGGACCTAGATTGTTGGGAGGGCAATATGTTGACTCTATAAACCGCTTAGAGAGGGCTGTGAAGCAGTATATAAGTCTAAGCGCTCTTGCTATTTTTTCTTCCTTGTTGATTTTTTTCTTGCTTGTTGATTGAAGCCCACCCAGAATCACAACTGCTTGAGCTGGGCAACCATATACTGTATATTTCTCACATTGTATAATTAGCAATTCAAGAATTCCTATAGGGGGAAACCAAGAAGGTTTCTATTATTATTATTATTATAAAACAACAAAATGAAAGACAAAAGGTTGCATTCACTTCAAGGTAAAGTGATCTGGCTGTGTCTTATGGAAGTAAATCATACCTTCTATATAATCAGGACAAATTCTGTTAGGGACCTCTCATGAGACCATGGCAAGCTAGACATCCTGCCAAAACATGACAGCCTTACAGTCAAGATTGATGATGGATGTGGAGTTCTGGCCAGCAAAATTTTTCTGGAAAAAAGGAGAAGATTGCCCATGTGCTCACCAGGCAACCATTCCTTGTGGTTAGACCACAGGAACTGAGGGTTTTGTGGTCAATTTATGAGTTGAGTGGTTGTAAATTGAGGGATTAAGCTCTAAATTTATAGTCATAATCCACCTTTTGTGGAAAAAAAGCTAAAATGGTGCCTCTGAAAAAGAGGATATATTGCATATACAAATGAAACTGGTTGATGTCTTGATATTATAAAAAAAAACATACAAGTATCAAAACAGAAGAGTGATTCGAATAAATTTTTAAACTGAATTTACAAAAGATATCACTTTTCTATGTTCATCCAAGTACAAATGTAGAAACCAGCAATTGATAGTAAATTTCAACTTTTCATTAGGATTTCTGTATTTTATTTATTCATTAAAATCCAAATTGTTCAATGTGACACTTTTTTTATTCTTACAACAATCCTGTAGAGCATGTTATGTCAAGAGTTAATTTTTATGCTTAGATGAAAATTGGGAAGTCCTTAGAAAACAAATGTAACACATTTCATCACATTTCATCTTTGGGTAAAACTACCGAACTACCCATGTTATTGTTCAATCTGTTTTCCACTGCTAATAAGGAGCTACAGTGATCCTTTTTCTGTTCTGAAGGTCCTTTGTTGATAATTTCACCTACAATGGGCCACCACCTTTTACACAGACTTAGAGAATGTCTCCACTGAGGGTAATCTGCCTCAAATACAACTGTCTTTTGTAAAGGTAATTTACATTATGATCAGAGATGGTATTCAGCAGGTTCTGTTCAGCAAATACCACCTCTGACTGGAGATTTTACAGAATCCTTCCCCTGTCGCACTCACCAAGCCACGCCCACAGAAACAGTAGTAAAAAAATTTGAATCCCACCACTGATTATGATGATACTTTACGCAGGTACCTAATATTGTATGAAAAAATATAAACATTCTGATAAAAGGACTGACTGTTGCTCCCCACCCTCCCAAAATATTATATGATTAAATGTTATTAAGAGTTTTTTATCTCAAACTTTTCTTAGTTTCCTGAAAATGTGATGTCCACTGATCACATTTTCAGAGTGCTGGAAGTGCTGGATGACATTTCTTTTTTAAAAAAAATGCAGACAATGTTTTGGCACTGTTAGAATACTGGGAAGTAATTTTTTTCTTGTTATTTAAGCCCCTGTCACATTGTACCAACGGATGGAAAGAGGATGTAAAATGGAGAAAAACACTTGTCATCCATTGATTAACGCGATGTATCCGTTCTGTTACTCACTGCCTCTGTTTTTCATCCTCTCCATCCGTCCAGCATCCGTCTATTGACGTTTCATCCACTCAGAAAGTTTTGAACTGCTCAAAACTTTTGAGCGGAAAATGTATCCAATGCGTCCGTTCTGCATCCAGGCATCCGCTAGGCATCCGTTCTGCATCCGTTACGCATCACTATATCCGCTAGGCATCCGCTGCACATCACGCGCAACTTCATCCGCTCCAGTGGTAAACGGACGCAGGGAGGAAGCGGAACGGATGCAGAATGGATGCCTAGTGAATGCAGAACGGAAACAAAGCATTTAAATGGAAAAAAACGTTCGCAGAGGGGACCTATCTCAAATTATAGGATGTTTAGAGGATGCCTAGAGGATGCAAAGGGACACATAGTGGAAAATCTATATTGCCGATAAAAAGGGGGAGAAACTCACCTGGATCTCACTTTCAGACCAGCAGCCCTTGCGGTGCAGACCTCTGCAGCCTTCATCTGACTCTTGCTCTTCCCAGCATCCAGTCATGTCCACCGTGGATTGTAACAAAGTCCTTTTGGCAGCCACCATCCTTCTGCAACAGTGCGAAGCCATCTACAGGCTCTGTGAACTCTACTACTGCGGAAGAAAAAAGAAGCGGCCAAGAAGCATCTGGGTCCGAAGGATGGATCGGAGAAGAGCCAGGATACGGACTGTACAACAAAGCTGATGGTGGAGCTCAGGAAAACGAAGACACTCGTGCATTCCAGAAACTTATGGTCTCCAGCCATGTTTGACGAAGTGTTGCAGCAGGCTGACACCCAGGTTTGACCAAGCAGAGCAACAACCTCCGGCCCAGCCTGGAACCCTGGGCTCAAGGTGGCACTTCACTCTGTGCCACCTGGCATCAGGGACCACCTTACAGGAGCATGCAGTACGGCTGGAGGTGCCACACAACACCATCAAACATTGTGGTCAGAGAAGTGGTGCAGGCCATCATGAAGAATACTGTGGAGGAGCTCCTCCAGTTGCCCCTCCATTGAAGAAGGATGGAAGAAAAGTTGCAGAGCAGTGGTATTCAGAGTGGAAAACTTCCCACACACCGTTGGAAGCCCATCAATGGCAAGCACGTGGCCTGCAAAGCTCCAGCCAATCGGGGTCCACTATTTTCAACTCCAAGGGCTCTTTCAGCATCATCCTCTTCAGCCTATGGTTTGATGCTGCACTACAAGTTCATGTACATCGATGCTTCAGGCAACGGCTCATCTTCAGATGCCCCAGGTAGTACAACGCCAGTCACCTCAAGGAGGGGCTGGACGCAACCTCATCGTCGGGCTTACCAGATCCAGACCCCCTGCCCAACGACACGCAAGATGTGCCCTACTTCATCGTGGGGGATGACGCCTTCTCCCTCACAACCTACCTCATGAAGCCTACACTTCCAAATGCCCTCACCCGTGAAGAGACGATCTTCAACTTCAGGCTGTCCAGGGCAAGGGCTGGTGTGAGAGAACGCCCTTTGGCATCCTGGCCAACAGGTTCCAGGTAATTTCTCACCCCATGCAGCATCGCCCAGAGACCGTGAGGAGGATCATGGAGAAGCTTGCTGCATCCTGCACAATTCTCATGCACAGCCGCTACCCGTTCTTGCAGAACAGGCTTGTGGACCTCCAACAAGGCAATGGACATGGAGCCTGGGGAATGGAGCAAGGGCGAAAACTGATAGGCACTGCGGATGTGCAAGGCCCCAACAGAGCCTCACATGAAGGGAAGAAGCAGCGCAACCTCCTGAGACACTGGTGCAACTCCCCAGCTGGAGCAGTGGAGTGGCAAGACAGGATGACAGCTGACTAATGGATGCTTCCTTCAGCCTGTTCATCACACTTGATGAGATTGGCCATGATATGTTGGGTGGGCCTACAATGAACAGGGCATTTAATAAAGAGGTGTGTTTATGTTGACATCTGTGGATGATTATTACATTATTATTGAAATAAAGGGCCATATGTGTGGTACCTGGGAGGGTGGACCATACATCCCACTATGCTTGCACTGGAGGTTTATCTATCCCACAGCTATCTTAACCCATCTCAAAGGTATCCTGCCCATCCCACTGTCTTCCTTACCCATCCCACAGCCTATTACACATCCCACAGGTATCCCTGCCCACATCCCACTGCTATCTTAACCCATCCCTCAAACATGCAAAGGCTTAAATCGCATTTCTAAAAGTTTCCATCAAGACTTTATTAAAAAAAAAGAAATGAAGCAAGTGTGGAATCAAAGATAGACTTTATTAACAACAAGCTATAAAACAAAAATGAGTCTCTGTCACTCCTCTTGGTCGCTCAGTCTCAGGTGAAGGGTTCAGGCTGCGTGTGGACGGTGGCTGGTGCTGAGTGCTTGTCTTGAAAGCACCATTGGGTGCAGCATCAGCATAGTCACCAGCAGAAAGCACCACCGCCAATAGCAGCATCATCAGCTCCTCAGCAGCAAGAAGCAGCAGAAGCTCCAGGCCCCAGAAGAGTGAGCCCGTGCTACAGAAGCCCCAGCAGAACCAGAGTTGAGGGCCAGGGGGTGGATAGTGGCCCTGTTCCTCTTTGCCAGGGCTGGCAGCAGATGGCTGAGGCTTTCTGTTCTTCCCCATGGTTGTGGGGTTGCCGGCTGGCCAGGGAGGCTGACAGGAACCAAGGCTGGCAGGCAGCATGAACCAAGCGCTGGCAGGAAGGCTGGAAGGAAGGCTGCAGGCAGGCAGGAACCAGGCCTAGCAGCGAAGGCAGGCACCAAGGCTGGCAGGAAGGCATGAACCAAGGCTGGCAGCAGGCAGGCAGCAAAGCTGGCAGGACAGATTGCGCTGGCAGCAAGGCTGGCAGGCAGGCAGACAGCAAGGCTGGCAGGGAGGCTGGCAGAAGGCTGGCCAGCAAGGCCTGCAGGCAGGCATGCAGGCGGCAGGCAAGGCTGTCAATCCGTCCGGCAGAGGTCCTTTTCTCTGAATGCGTGACCTGCTTCGACCTTCTTCCCTGTATATCCGCGGGCTTATGCAATGCATCCTCCCCGCATACGCAATTAACACTAGGCATCCGTTAGGCATTCGCTGTGCCATCCGCTAGCTTCCACTCGTGCATCCGCTCATCGCTGTGCATCCGCTCTCATCGCTGCTATCCGTTCCGTGTTCTGCTTTGCTGAGGCCCCCCGGAAGCCTGCGGATGTGCCATCCGCTCCCATCCGCTAGGCTCCATTCCGCATCCGCTTCCATCTGTCTGTGTCCTCCCCGGTCCGTTCCTTTCCGTGTTATCCGCTCTGCTTTTTGCAAATTTTTGCCCCTTTTTGAGAGCAGTAACAACGGATGGAACATTTTTCTCGTCCGCTGTGTCCTTTTTACAAACGTTTTGCATCCGTTGGGCAGTGTGACAGGGCCTTTTGTCCCAAAATAAGAAAGAAAGCATATTTTACTTTTCACATGGAAATGCTGTTGGAACAATTAAAATTGACAAGGCCCAAAAAAAGGGCAGGAAGTAAACAAAACATTTAAAAAGGGATATTAAGGACTCAACAACAGAGCTAAATACAGAAGTTGTCTTCAATCAATGTAGAAACTTTTCAGTATAAAACAGACATTTAAAACACTGACAGCAAGAAAGCAGGACAGCAGTTAGGAAAAAAAATGATGGAAGAACTATTCTTGGCTATATTTGTAACTATCACTATGTATTTTCAAAATGAATGAATAATCAATCATTATATAAACTTAACCAATTCCAAAGTTGAGGCACCTGCCCCAGACTGCTCATTGGGATGTGGTGGCTATCTTTCCATGATCCATACTTAATTCAGCAGTGGCTACAAAGCTCTATATGCCTCGGGTTCAAACTGAACTTTCTTGGATTTTGTCACTCCAACAAGGTATAGTAGACCAAACTATGAAACCAATAAATGTGATGTCCACATTATTGTTATTATTTATTTTATGACACATTCACATCACATTTCCATTAAAAAAACCCACAAGAAACAAATATATGAAATCTAAAATCTAAAATATTTTACAGTCAGAATTATTTTTAATGTAACATCTACAATAACACAATCTTGTAAGTATGAACATACTTCCCCTTTCCTTACTTTGTCTTTGTGTGAACTAGGGAAAATATTTCATGTGGCCATTTTCTCACCTTATTTTCATAGTAGCAGCTCTTCGTCCTGTTTCATTTCCCTTCAGGCTTTCTATAATAAAATTCACTGACTATTTAAGGTGTTATTTTTCTTTTCTCCACTGAAACTCACAGGATCAATTCTCTGCTTTTGTCCTACCAATCTACTGTTGTATTCCCAAATCTTGTGTCCATCTGATGAAGTTTTCAAGAACAATGGGCTTGTAATCCTAGAATCCTTCCTTGGTTTTGTAACACTTGAGGACAGTCCCTTGTCAAGTACAACAAAAAACTTGAACACAAACAAATTTACTTCAGCAACAATAATTTTTTTCTCTCTCTTACAAATGTGCTCCACAAAATGAGCATGACTTGTTTTCAGGACTACAGAAGAAAAAGAAGAGATCAAATCTCTTCCTGTGTATTGTAATCCCAAATCAGATTAGGAAGTCATAAAATCCTTTTGAATGAGCAGCATTTAATTTTTGGCATTATATTCAGTGTTTCTTCAACATGTTGTACACTTAGCTCTGTCACCATTATTAACTTTCTGCTGTGGCCAAAACAGATCTCTGGTGCCTTGGAAAAGTTTGAACCCAGGACTAGACTAAAGGCAGCAATTCTATAACTGAGATAGAAAGAAAAATTGTGTCGATACTGCCCTGAAAAATAGTCAGAAGTTTGTAGTCTAATACGGAAAGCCAAGATAAAAAGACTACCAAGTACTGCTGTACCCAATTATTTTAAAGTCTATTCCTTTCTTCTCATGGCTTTGGTATGATCTTCTAAGGATATTGTTTGTTCTCCAGGAAGTTCAAGGTTCCTCCATTAGCATAGCAAACCTATTTGTTCTGGGGCTAATTAGGATTCTGATGCTAATATGATCTCCAGAAGGACTAGAAAATGGATCTTACATGGAGTTCTATTGACTGATGAACTCTAGTCTCAAACCTCTACAATGAATGCCCTGGCACACTCAAAATTACATCCCCAAGCCAAGCAGCCAAATTTCAACCAACATTTTATAACCTATTGCTTATATTATGATGTACTGATTATGTAACCTTTTGGAAATCAGATATTTCAAAGATTCAAGTAGATAAAGTTATTTTGCAGAGGAGTTATATAATTTTTCAGTTAGGCAAAATTCTATAGAGAATTCATTTTCTCTGCTCCACAATAGACACAAAATGACCACTTCTGAACTAATCACCAATGTGTCAGACAATAAAAAATGTTCCAGATTTGTTAGAGACCAATTTATCAAGCAAGCCTATCAACAGCTGTATTGTGACAAGGAAGCATGGGTGATTATAGTTGGCATGTTCATTCCCTCTTTTCTCTTATTCCATCCTACTTCCTCTTTTAACTCCTTTGCTGCCTTCTAATTTTTAACTGAGCAGACTGGACTAAAAAATCCTTGCATTTTTTAAAGGTTATAGTTTCCAGGTTTCTTTTAAATAACAATCCAGAGACTGCTATGGATCCGACACTGGCAGGCAGATACCAAACAAATGCAAGTTAGCATCAGCCCCAATATCGAGATCTAAATTATTTGGCAGTGTCTTGGAGCCCCTCCTTATAGAAAATAGAAACAAGAAAAAAGTGCTTCCCCCTCTTTTTCATAGGTCTGAAAACAGAACACCCCAGTCCTTTCAAAGGGGTTCCTTTCAGTCCTACTATCAGGGCCCCTACGTTCCCAGATCTCAGAGAATATCAGGCTACAGGCCCAGTTTTAGACAAGATAGGCCGGAATCTTCCGATAGAGGTCAGTGGGGAGGCCAAAATAATAGAAACCCCAGAGGCACTAGAGGCCAATTCTTTCGTCGCCCCAAGTGAGCCCTTGAAAGCAGNCCCCCCCCCCCCCCCACGAACTTTTTCATCAGTTTTTACAGCAAAAACTGTGTTAAGCAGTACAGGTATCTGGTTTCTAATAATATAATAAGCACACATCTATCTAATCTCCTATGTTCATCACTTCATTTCCTAAAGGTTTTGCTGAACTTAGTATGCTTCATTCTTGCTAGCTGTTCAAATGATATTTGCTATACAGAAACAAGTGATTCAATAATTGAAATAAGTCTGGAGAATGCCCATCATATCCCAAGAATCAGTAATAAGGGGGCCTAATACCACCCTGTAAACTTTTCAGTTTTCAGTAGAACTTTTCAATAACCTATTTCTTATGACTGCAAGAGGGAAAGAACAGAATTTTGAAAGTTCTTATGTTGTATGCATCTCACAAGTTCTTATGTTGTATGCATCTCACATTCCCACTCCCCAAGGAAGAGAGGAATGTATTTCTATTGCCCAGGGTATCATAAAGGAAAGATGGGATTTGTTGTAGGATGGGGCACACACCCATGGGTCCAAATCTCTCATCCTCACCCCATACTTCCAGTCTTGTTGGGAGGCTGCTTCTTCACCTCTGAAAGGATATGGAGGGGGGATTTCTCAGAAGTCCCCACTTGCATGTAACTTATTTTTAAGGTTGGCTTCTCAACAGGTAATGTATCTTTTTGTTTTCAATGTCATGGCTGCTAAATTATAAATTATATAAAATTATGGAAAACAGTTGCCATTTTGAAATACATTAAGGAAAACTATTGATAGGTCACAAATCAACTACCCTAATTTAGCTTCCTCTGAAATCCAGAGAGGATTATAACTCCTCTCACTCTCGGTCATAATGTCCAGTTATATGGGGACAGCCCCAAGATTGGGAAAACTTTCTTCAATGAATGTATACAGTATATAGAATGCAGCAATAATCAGACCTAATTCTAGATTCAAGTTTAAACAAATAAAATTAGAAGCAGACACAGATTCTTCATGTCAGTGTATATGGCATGATTTCCCTTAAAAAAGTGTATTTATGTTAATAGAATATAATTTTCCTTGCCTCTTACGAGATGGAGGATAAGGATTCACTCAGAAGAATATAAAAAGCTGTTGAACACACAGTGTTCAAGCTGTAATATCTGCTACCATATATAAGGATGTATGATGTCATTGATGCCAGTTTTATTTTTGTCAGGTGTTTAGGCTATGGTTTGGAATAAAAAAAATTCAGAAAAAAATGAGAACTATAAATTAGTAGCTAGATAAGAAGTCTAGAAAAAAAATACAGACTAATATAATTTTGAGTAGATGAACTGCAGTTCCTGTAAGCCCTCAATAATATCGATGCCACCTGGAAAACATACAGAAGTCAACCAAACATCTGAAGGCCACAAGATTTTCTACCTTAATGTGGTCTTAACCTCCATGAAAAATTATCAACTATGTAGAAGAAACTCTTTAAAAATACCTGCAAGGACCCAGATTGGGAAAGCTTGAAATAGGAAATCCCAAATATTTCAGGAACTCAGGATTTTGTATAAGTGAAGAGGGTGTACTGAACTCACTGCAGTCTGATTTTACCTTCTTTGAGAAAGTTATTGGAGAAATCTTCCTAGTGTAGCTGTTCTTGCTTCACCCATCCTTTTGTTAGCCTTTTGCCAATGGCACTTCTATCTTATCGGGGTGGGATTCAAATTTTTTAACAACCAGTTCTGTGGGCATGGCTTAGGTGGTGGGTGTGGCTTAGGTGGTCATGTGACTGAGTGGACATGGCTTGGTGGTCATGTTATTGGCTGGGTGGGGCCAACTCAATATCACTCACATCGAGTCATGCATCTCCTTGCCTGGCCTCTCATGACTGTGGGGATGCTGCAACAGTCGTAAGTGTGAAAAATGGTCATAAGTCACTTTTTTCAGTGCCATTGTAACTTTAAATGGTCACTCCACACAAGCAAAGTACCAGAAAAGGATGGGAAAAAAACTTCAGAGACATTCCTGAGACAGGAAGTCTAGTCCTGCCAAGAACGTAATAAGAGTTAACGGAGAGGCAGTTTCTGTAAGCAACACCAGAATGTTTCCCTTCTTCCTTCCTTACAGGATTAGGCCAATAATTTATTTTAACAACTGTTTCTCTGAACTGCTTAGAATGTTAACAACCGGTTCTAGTGAAAAGGTTTGAACTGGTAGAATCCCACCCCTGCATCTTATCATTGCAAGCATAGGATGGTGAGATACATCTAGGGATCCTACATGAGATGGATAAAATGATTTAGTTTAAAGTTAGCACAAATGTAACTACTATATGTTGTGAAGTATAATTCCTGATCCATTGTTCATTCTTGAAATACGGGGATTTATTTTCCAGTCCATATGCAAATGGCATCATTATAATTTTTATTTCAGCCTCACCGATATCATTCCATCCAGATTTATTTGATTCCAGTTTCCATCAGCCTCAGCCTGCATGCCTGGACATCTGTGATACTTGGAATTCTTATCCTCTTCAATTCCCCTTGATAATTTCATATTTTCCTAAGGGAACTGTTGCAGTTCTACTTTGCCTGTAGGGTATTGCCATTTCATATTTTGGACAGCTCCCAATTGGACTTCTTTCTCTAGCCATTCCATTTTTTTTCACTTGCCTTTGCTTGCTTTCTTCCCACCTCACACCATGTTCTGGAGCAAAGGAGGCCAAAAGGGTCCACATAAGTGATTTAAAAATAATTGTAGACTCGCAACCTCTCAGAAAATCTAAATTCCTCTGTGACATTTCCACTCTCAGGCTCCCACTGACTCAGCTGCTGATTTTGATATTTAAAGAAGGATTACCTTGTTTGTTATCCTTTTTCTTTAGTTAAGAATGGATACTAAGGGAAAGTTCTTTTAACACTTTCCTATGCTCTTGCTTTTGATTTTGGACACTTATCTGACCAGATCCTACCAAATCACTAATCTCCAATCACTTAGCATCAAGTGGCCAAAGCCATCCCACCTCAAAGATTTATTCACACTGCTCCAATAAAGCCACCAGCAGTTGACTTCCTGCAGAGCAGAGGTGGGGAGCTATGGCCCTTTTATGACTGGCTCAGGAATTCTTGGAGTTGAAATCCACAAGCCATATAAGGGCCATAATTCCCACCTCTGCTGTGGAGCATTTGGTGCAGCGAATCAACATGGTCAGGTGATGCTTGCCTAAATGAGCGCATTTAACACTTCTGAAGATCACATGAGTGGCTGCCATCTAATCTTAACCTTCCAAATTCCAATCAAACACAGAATTTGATCACCAATTTATATCCTACCTGGAATTTATGCTAAATAAATATAAATTTTACTTATTTATTTGTTTGTATCCACCTTTATTATTTTTTACAAATAACTCAAGTCAGCAAACATATTTAACACTTTCCTCCTCCTATTTTTCTCATAATAACAACCCTGCATTCTAAAATACATATCTGAAGAGAGATTTCTCACTAAAATCTTGCACTTCTAGAAAGTTAGCCTCCAATAATCAAAACATGTAATTCTTAGAGAAAGACTTAGCTTGGAGTACAACTGATGCTAATGCTGTGTCTCAGATATCATGGAATTATTATTTGGGAACAATTGTAAATACAGTAATTGAGAGGATAGTTTTAAAACATACCATAATTTTCTGGTGGTGATGTGTGGTCATGGCAGCATGGGAGATAGCTCTCTGACCCCTGTAGATGATTTTCAGTGGTCTGCTGGTTGTCTAAGGTAAAAAATTGGTCCTGGGGGGTTTGGTGAAGAAGAGGGGAAACTTTGGAATGAAGTGGGAAGGTGCGATCCCCAGTGGCACAAGCAAAGGAGCCCTCTGATCCAGAGCTGAAGAGCTCAGTCTTGTTGGCCAAACCAGAGACCTGACATCCCACAAGAAAGGAAAAGGAAGCAAAAAGGAGAACGGTGTGGAATAAGTGGTGGGAGCAAAGAAGATTGGAACTTTTAAAGTGCTAAAGAAGTGACGGTGTAAGTGATAGCTCAGAGAGCCCAGAGAGTGATGGCATAAATGATAGCTCAGAGAGACACACGAACAGTGGAACAGAGAGGAGAGCGGAGAAGGGAGAGGATGAAAGGTGGTGCCAGTAATAGAGAATGAAAGAACAATGAAGAAGTGAAAGTAAGAGATCAAAATTGAGCTGCATGAAGAGGAGAGAGTGGACTGATTAGAATGGAACAACTGAATTGCCTGGGACCAGCAAAGGGGCAACACTGTAGCAGCAGAAGAAATAAAAAATCAGAAGGGGGACTAAGGAAAGGAAAGTGACAGTGCATAATTCAGAGAGTCAGACATCTTGAAAGTGGAAAGTAGAAGTTAATTCTTTCAGCACTCAGCTCTCAATATCACAGTAAGACTCAAAGTACCTGGTTGCAACTTTTAAAATATCTTAAAATATCCTTAATCAAAACTAACTGTTGTGATTGACTATAATATCTGTACTTATATTTATCTATATATTGAAAATTATATTGGCTGATTTTCTCTTTTTTTTCTCTTCTCTTTCTTTTCTTTTTAGTAGTTTACTTTTTGTAATAAAAATATTTAAGTTCACATACTCATATATTAAGATTTAAAGAAGATTTATAGAAGGATATAGATTTATAGAACTAGTGTTTGTAGTATAAATTAAAGATAAATTTGTCTTCACTGACTAAATATAAAAAAGATAGATATTTATTTATGATATAGACTCCCTTTGTACTTTAGAAAATTATCATTGATCTTTAAGGTTTAGTTGAATATAGAATTGTAACTTTATATAATTATATTGACAGTCAGAGGGGAATAAACTAGGAAACTGAGTGTATAAGTGAAATAAATAAGTAATCAATGAATTAAATATCCAATAAATTAATATACTAAGTAATTAAGAATATATAAAAACTAATATAAGTGTGATATTTGTTAACTGTCAATATAAGTATGTTTCCTGATATTGGGATTGACCTGTAAAACTGCATGGTTTAGCTAAGTTTTGAAATGTCTGGAATAATTAAAATATAGTACAAGATATAAGTTTGTAGACTACACTGTAGAATAAAGATAGACACAGAAATTAGGGGAACAGTGAATGGTGGTGTGGGAGAAGATAGAGGAAATATTAGGAGAACAATATAGAATTTTACAAGAAATTACAAGAAATATTACAACCACCACAGTGAAAGTTGGGAAGAAACCAACTTCAACGACAACTGCAGTGATAGCATCCCCGGCCACACAAAAAACAATAGAAGGAATGTTTGCAACAGATAAACCAAACCCGCAATGAACATGCAGACTGTGGAGGCTGCCTTAATAGCAATACAAGAAACGATGACAAAGCTTCTGGAAAATAGGACTAAAAATCATGGAGAAATGAAAATAGAAATAGAAGAAATGAAGAGAGAAGTGAGAAGTGAGAAATGATATTCAAAAGTTAGATGAGAAGGTGGGCCTGATCCAGGAAATGCTACAGAAAAATGATCAAAGACTACAAATGATTGAGGAAAGAACAGAAAAACAGAACAAAAATTCGATTTGGTGGACCAGAAAATGAAAGAACAGAGTAAGGAAGTTGAAGACTCTTTGATCGAGTTGGAGATGGACAGAGCCTTGTTTTACCTGCAATTCCAGAATGTGGTGGAGACAAAAGAAGAAGATCTGGCAATAATAATGGCAGAAATAATTGCAAAGGCTCTCCAAAGAGATAAAAGAGAGATAATTAATGAGATGGATGAAGTCTATCACGTATATACAAATTATGCCAGATGAAACAGACTGCCAAAAGAAGTCCACGTATGTTTTGCGCAAAAAAAGTGAGGGACATAATTTATAAAATTACTCGAGGTGAACCAATGTCCTATAAAGGAAAAGAGATTATTACATTGAAGCAAGTCCTGAAAAGAGTGTGTGAACAATGGAGAGAATATCGTTTCCTAGCGGCCCGACTTAATAAAAACAACTTATTATTTAGATGGATAACACCAGAGGGAATGTTGGTGTCATGGCAGGGGAAGAAAATTAAGATAGACACTTTAGATAAAGCACAAGATTTCCACAACCAACTAATAGGCACAGAAGAAACGGGCAGTAGTAGTGAAGAATTGGAGTCGGCGAGCCAAAACGACCAACAACTGAAAAGGAAGGAGAGGGAGCAGGAAAGAGTGGAAGAAGAGCCACAAGAAGAAAGTAGAGTAAGAACCACAAGAAGAAAGTAGAATAAGAACAAGGGCACGAACAGGCAAGGAACAACAGAAATTAGTGAGTGGTGGCAAAGAAGAAAAATGGAAAACAATTTGAAAATACTGTCTGTATATATAAATGGACTCAACTCCCCAAATAAATGGAATCAAACTTTTAAGAAATTGGCAAAACAAAAAATGGATATAGTGTGCCTCCAGGAGGTACAAATTAAAGCTCAGGATAAAAAATATCTACAATATAAAAAAATTAGGAAAACTATGTAGCCCTAACAGAAGAAAAAAAAGAGGGGTAGCAATTTATGTCAGAGAAGGAATAAGAGCAAAAGTACTCTATGTAGATTCAGTAGGTAGAACAAATAATGTTAGAAATTTTCTGGGAATAGAGGAAACTACTATTATTTGTAATATATGAACCTTACAACCAACAAGAAAATATTATTTAAAAAATTCATGAAAAAATCCTAGAACTAGGTAAAGAAGATATTTGCATGATAGGAGATTTCAATGCGGTCATGGACATAAAAATGAGTTATCAGAATACCAGTAAAATGAAGAAAAAAAAGAATACCCTTCCAAAAACATTTTTCAATATGGCAGAAGAACAAAATTTAACAGACTTATGGAGAATGCATAACCCAGAAGTGATTCACCTTTTATTCCATTCCTCATAAATCATGGTTGAGAATTAATATGGCTTGGATAAGTAAAACCCTAGTGAATGATATAGACCAAATTGATATAGCACCAAATGTGTGGGCAGACCATAACCCACTTATAGTAACATGAAAAGGCCAACAAAAACAAAGAGAGAGATGGACGTTGAACCCACAAATTCTGAGAGATAAAGAATATTTAGATAAAATAAAAAAAGAATTAAAATGCTTTTGAAGTGAATATAAAAGAACATACTTCCTTACAGAATCTTTGTTGTGGGACACAACTAAGGCCTCTCTAAGAGGTTTAACAAGAGCATATAACGCCAAAAAGAAAAAAGAAAGCAATGAATTACAGAATGAGATTAGAAATTTGGAAATACAAGGACAATTAGCACTGGGAAATGAGCAAATTATAGGTAAATATAGATCAGCCAAACACAGATTGAATATACCAGAACAAGAAAAAAAATTAAGAGCCCTGAAATCAGTAACACAAAATTATTTTGAAAATGCAAATAAGATGGGAAAGTGGCTTGCCTATAGATTAAGGAAGGAAAAGAAAAAAGATGAATTCAACAGTTACAAGATAATGAAGGAAAAATACAGAATGTCAGCTGGTGCTCCATTCAAAATCCAAGAAAGAAATGCTTAGACTCCTTTAATCAGAGAAAAAATATCTTTTACTGGAAATCAAGTGGTAGCAACAAAAGAATTCTGAATCTGAGAAAAATGAGCACGTAATCACAATACAAATAGCTAATGGCAACCCCTCCCAATAGTTCAATTTGCTATCCAATTAAAATTGTGATATATCATACGTGGCATACCTACAGTGGTTGATGAGCTTCGTCCGTTACCTTGAATATTTGAAAAGGGTTGCACTTCCGCATAGCTCAGAATATAACACCCACAACAATGACCTCCCCAGTTTAACTACTGGTAGTTTATAAACCTGATTCTGCCTGCTCACATATCTGCTTCCAGCTTCTTAGGAAACGCCTTTATCACTTACCAGTGTTTTTCAGGTTAAACTTGGTTATAATTTACTTAGCAAGGTCTGAATGAATGGTATTGAATGTTGAAAATTGAAGTCTTACAAACGAGACCCTTGCCATAGTATTCTGGAATTCAACGTTTGTAGGATAATGCAAGCACCATTACAGCATCATCGATCGATCTATTTCGTGATACAACACTGCATGGATCTAACATTTGATCCACTGCAGATTTCTCATGTGGACAGCATCAAGCCTTTCAAAACGATTTTCATGAGAACTATAGAAATTTAAAAACTGTCTGTTTACATTCAGTCCTTATGAGCGTCTTCTTTGAGCGGAGGATATGATTAGAACATCCTGAAGCAGGCAAGAAAACACATCATTAGTGATCATGTAAGAGTTCAGGAAAGTATTGGTCCAATGTGCCAGCAGCAGACTTGTTGAGAGCAAGAAGGCCATCTTTCTGGCCCTGGTTATTTCCTGGCTTTGTCTGGGTTGTAATAATACTGACTTCTTTTTCTGTATACCAGTAATTGTATAGTCCCCAAATGGATTGGGCAGTTGTAGGAGCGTTCTACTTTGTATGTCGTTTTGAGATAGTGGCGTTGTGGAAATATGTGTCGTAGCTTCTTTCAAACCTGCAGATAAACACATCTATACATCAAACACATCGATAGTTGTTTGATATCTCTCTACGCCTTCTGCCGGGAACGGAGTCTCTGCCTCAATGATGTTTGTAACGAGTTTTCCACATGTTCCTCGTTCATTTGCTTTAGCATGATTCTATTAGCTTCTCAGCCATAAGCTTTTTTTTTGCTCTCTTCTGCTGCTTTTAATAGTGTTCTACCTGTGTTATAGCTATTCCATCACTTTTTCTGTAGGCTCCTCTCTGTGAAACCAAGGTCTTATTGTTACATATAATATTTGCACGTTCCCTTGTTGCGTTACACAGTAAGTCTACCCACCCAGAGTCTTCACAGAAGCTAACATATGATGTTACAGTATCTGTGAGCTCATCTAGGTCTGCAGAGGCATCTTCAAAAACATCCCAATCAGCGCAATCAAGGCAGGCCTGGAGTTTCAGCTTTGCCTCATCTGACCAAGTCTTCACTGATTTAATTGTTGTTTCATGGTTATAAGTTTTTGTCTGCAGGCAGGTACAAGGTGAACCATGCAATAGTCAGAGTGTCCCACAGCTGCTTGTGGTAAAGACCTATAAGCATCTTTTACTGTTGTGTAGCAGTGTTCTAAAGTATTTTTGCCTCTGGTGAGAAATTTACATGCTGGAAATATTTTGGCAGCTCTTTCCTTAAATTTGATTGATTGAAATCTCCTAAAATGATGAAATCTGTAGTGAATTGCAGATAATAATAAGGAATAAAGAAACCATTAGAGAGCATTTCACCAAGGCAGCCATTGTCAGCGCCATCTTGGCAGAAGATATATGTAAAAACTAGGTGAAATATTTGATCCAATACTTTTAGAAATCTATAACGAAGTACTTACAGGGGCAAGGGTACCAATGTCGTGAAGAGAAGCGTATATTATATTAATACCAAAAGAGGGTGCAGATACCACTTATATAAAAAAATATAAATCAATTTCTTTATTGAATGCCAATTATAAAATATTTATGAACATCATGACTAATAGAATGAAAAAATATTGAGTGAAAACATACACCCAGATCAAAACGGTTTCCTACCAACAAGACAAATAAAAAATGATACAAGGGCAGTATTAGATGTTTTGAAATACTATGAGGCACATCCTGAAAAACAAATTGCATTAGTTTTTCTGGATGCTCAAAAAACCTTCGCCGAAGTAACTTGGCAATTTATGATTAGGCAAGTAAAGGAGATGAAATTTGGGGACAAATTTGAAAAAATGTTACGGTCAATATACTCAAATCAAAAAACACATATAATAATGAATGAAGAAACTACAAATACATTCAAGATAGGAAAAAAAGTCAGGTAGGGATGTTCACTTTCACCTCTGCTCTTTATCATGACACTAGAAATTTTGCTGAGGAGAATTAGATTGAACTTGGAAATAAAAGGATTAAGAATTAAACAAGAAGAATACAAGGTCCAAACTCTTGCAGATGACCCTGTATTCTTCATAGAAGAACCAATAAAATCAGGACCAAATTTAATTAAAGAGATAGACAGATATGGAGAGATGGCAGGCTTAACAATTACTAAAGATAAAACCAAATTGATAATAAAAAATTTAATAGAGAGTCAAAAAAAAAAGAAATTAGTAGAATGGGTGTACAAATTGTTAAAAAAATCAAATATTTGGGCATGTGGCTCACAGCAAGATGTTCAATAAAAGAAGATAATAAGGTAAAATTAGTACAAGAAATAAAAAGGGACTTAGAAAAATGGGGGGAAATACAATTATCAATGTTAGGGAGAATTGCAACCATTAAAATGAACATCTTGCCAAGACTTTCAAACAATCCCAGTAAACTTGAACAATTTTTTTTAATGAATTAAATAAAATTACCACAAAATTCATTTGGTCAGGAAAAAGGGTGAGAATAAAACTAAGCACACTACAAGATAATAGATGCAGAGGTGGATTTGGACTCTCTGCCTGGGAACTATATTATAAAGCTGCAGCCTTAATGTGGATGAAAGAATGGGCCAATTTGAGAAATAAAAGAATTCTAATTCTAGAAGGCCATGATTTGCAGGTGGGGTGGCATGCCTTCATGTGGAACCCTGGAAACAAGATCTACTCTTACTTTAATAAAGATGCAATTTGAAATTCATTAATGAAGATTTGGAAAGATATTAAGCATAGACATTTTATATAGTTTCCAGAGTGGTATCCCTCATGGAGGCATTGATTCACCCCAGTGCATTAGAAACTGGAAGAAGGATCAAATACTATGATGTCTTAGATTCCCAAGGAATACTAAAGACAAATCAAGAACTTAGAGAGCAAGGGATGAAGATAGAGTGGTGACCATATTTACAACTTAAAACAAAGTACAAAAAAGATGTAGAAGAACTTGGAATAGAGGTGAAGCCGAATCAGTTAGACAAAATATTAGAGGGAACAGGTGAAAAAATAATCTCCAAAATGTATAATTACCTACTAGAATTCGAATTGTCAGAATAAATAGTTAAGAGCCCAATGACTGCATGGGCAAGGAATATAGGACACAACATCAACCTGGAAGACTGGGAAAAAATCTGGAAGAAAAATTATAAAATAACAAAATTGGCGGTCTATAAAGAGAATCAATAAAAAATGTATTATCAGTGGTATCTGGCACCCTCAAGGTTGGCTAATATGTATCCAAACCTAAGTCCGCTTTATTGGAAATGTAAGCAAAGTAGGGGTACCTTCTTCCACACTTGGTGGCTTTGCCCAAAAAGTAAAAAATACTGGAAAAAAATAAGAATATGGATAAGAGAAATTACAAATATTCAATTAGAATTCAAGGCCGAAATATTTTTATTGGGAATGATAAAAGGTGAATATGCAAAAGAAATGAAATATCTAATTCTTCATATAATTACTGCAGCAAGAATTGCGTTAGCACAATGCTGGAAAGGTGGCCAGATGCCAACAAACAATCCGATAATATAGAAGGTCTTTGACTGCACCAAAATGGACATACTTACCCAAAAACTAAACAATGAGGCAGACTCAAAATATTGTACAGTATGGGAAAAATGGTACAATTGGATTAAGGATAAAAACTAGAGAATAGAAAGAAAAAGAAAGGGAAAAATAAAGTGGTTAGATTAAGAATATTTACTAGAAACAGGAAGTGAATATCAGAAAAATTGTTTTTGAGAAAAGAACACACCATTGTATTTTACACAAAGAAGGCATACCTCTCAGAGCCATAGTCAGCTCCAAAAGAGCACCATTACAAAACCTAGCTAAACACTAAGCAAAACAACTACAGCCCCATGCTGAAACCGCAGC
>BHFT01039083.1:0-38636 GCA_004320025.1 Laticauda laticaudata
CACCCCCGAAATTTTGCTCGTCCGCTGTGTCCTTTATGCATACGTTTTGCATCCGTTGGCCAGTGGGACCGGGCCTTTAGATATCAGAAGAGCTGAATCAGAATTGCCTGGCTGTTTTCTTAGGCTCATAGACTGCAGTTATGGATAATTTGAGTTTTTTAACTCAACAATTATTAACAATCATAATAATGTTGCAGCAGGCCATTCATGGAATTTTGTAGGAGGTCCTGACATTGTAATTTTCCTTTCTTTATTTCCTTCCAAAGCTTCCATCATTCTTATTACCAGTGAAAAATGTTAAAAAGGAAAGACAGAATGTAATGTCTTTTGATTGGTACTGTAGTCATCTGTCTGGAAGCATCCCAGTTACCACTTTAGCATTTTGTATAAAACATAACATACTGACAAAACTGAAGAAGTGACAAGGAATAATAAGAACCATTTCAACTTATGTGTGAAATATTTGATTTCTTGAAGACATTTCACACTCTGGAGGAATAGCTTAAAGGAATGTTTTTATAAGAAAAAAAAAAAGATTCAGAACAAAGGCCTGTAGTTGTTTGAGCCAACATATTTTACGCATTATAATTTAGCCATTTTATATCCAATAACTCTAAAAGTTGGTCAGCATTTATAGATAGTTAAGGGATCTTTTCATATTACATTTAATATTAACAACATAAATCATTGCACTTTTGGAAGAAATAACACTGCTCTTTATAATGGTGGAATGTTAAAAATTCATTCTAGTCTCTTATTGAAATTCTATAATATAATTCTTATATGTCCTCTGGGTGTTATGCACTGGAAAATATGTAATTACTATATAACGTTTCTCAATATATTTGATATTTTTTGTTGAACAATATTCAGTGCTAAGATATTTACATTTTTCTAATTCTTCAAGAATGGACAATGCAAAAAAATGAATTGCCATATGAATATATCATATATGAATATATATGAATATATATATAAATATAGCATATAGCATATGAATCTATCTTTGCAAAACAACCATATATTGAAAAACATCCCATACTAACCAAGTGCTCCAATATCAAAGTAACAACCCAATCTCTGACAAGAGGAGTGGTATAAGAATATTATTAAACAGTACAAATACACTTCAGCAACCGAGAACACCAGAAAAAGAAAAGTGAAAAATTGCTATGTACCATATCCCAACAGGATGGATACCCATGCAATATAGACTTCATTATAAACAAGTACAGTTGGCCGTGCTAATATACTACAACTTGCCTGATATTTTGAATTCATGTTCCTCAAATAATGTAGAGTTAAATTATTTAGTAATAAGAGTTTCTGGGTTTTAACACAATAAAAATCAAAATAAAGACAGAAAGCCAATTGGAAAGAAAGGGAGGGAGTTAGAAATACTAATACAAGACAGAGAAATTAAGTTGCTTACAGAATAGCACCAAGGAGGGAGATAAATTAAAAATTCAAACAAAGGCACTGGAAGAAAGCCATATAGCTATGTTTCTGTTTCTTAAAAATGTGTTCTTTTTCATGTAAGAATGAAAATGTTTTTCTATTGTTTTGTACTCCTAAGAACAGATGGCAAAGAAAACACATTGTCAGGAGTACTGTATATGGAAATTGTCTTGTGCCAAGTAAAGATAATTGATTTTCTCAAGTTTTTTTAAAAAAACAATATGCTAATTTTATAGCTCTTACTGCATGGATTTTTAAAATACTTTAAAAATGTATATGGAACTTATTAGTTATTTTTTGTATGTACAGGTAGACACCCATACAAAGTTATGGTAAGGCCAAACAAAGGGATAGGAGTGTTGATAGTTCCAGTATTTGAGGGGCTGCCACAGAGAACTGGGGCAAGTTATTTTCCAAGACACTTGAAGGCCAGACAAGAAATAATGGATGGAAGCTGGTCAAGAAGAGATTCAACCTAAGTAATGAGGAGAAATTTTCTGACAGTGAGTACAGTCAACCAATGGAACAACTTGCCTTTGGAAGTTGTGGGAGTTTCATCACTGGAAGCTTTCAAGAAGAGATTGGACAGCCATTTGTCAGAAATGGTGTTGGGTCTCCTGCTTGGGTGGGGGGTTGTACTAGATGACCTACAAGGTCCTTTCCAACACGGTTAATCTGAAATCTGATTTATGACCAATCCCCAAAGTTATGGCTAGTGCAGTATCCACCACCCTGTAGTCACATTTGGCAGCCCACCTGCACTCATGACCACAGGGGCATTTCAACTAGCCCTAGTCCACTTCCTATGCTCTGCTCTGTAACAATTGGCTGATACATATGCTGTCAGGGGACATACATCCTGTTTCCTCTTCCCACTCTACTTGCAATGGCCATTTTGTGCTATGGAATGGGACAATTTGCTACGGCCAACTCACCACAACCAATTTGCAGTGGGACAACTCACTGTGATCAACTAACTGGGACAACTCACTGTGGGACAATTCAACAATTCAATTTAAGTATTTAAAATAATTAAAACATTATTTTACTTTTTGGCATTCACATTTCACTTTGTCCCTCCTTTTCCATTTTTAAAAAAATATTCTATTCCACCATTTCTTTCATATTAGTGTAACACTTGTCCCATGGCGAGTTGTCCCATGGCAAGTTGGCTGTGGTGAGTGGTCCCACAATGAATTGGCGCAGTGAGTTGGCTGTGGTGAGTTGGCCACACTGAGCTGGTTGCGCTGAGTTGTCCTAGATCCTTGTGTTGGTCTACTTTCCATGAAAGTGTTTTTATTTTTAACTGGTTGAGCAGAAAAAGATTGAAATGTTTGCTTGTTTTCCTTGTTTCCTTCCTATCGGTAGTAGAATCTGAAATGTTGGCTGTTTTTTTGTCTTTTTCTAAAAAGAAAGAGAGGAACTCCCGGCCCTTTCTTTCTTTATAGGTGAAAAGTTCCACAAAGTTTCTCTTTCTAACCTGTACATTTATTGTCTTTGTCTTTTTTTTCCACAAAACCTTAAAATATCTTATTTCAGAAGGGCTGGATAGGGGAGAAGAATGAAACAGGACCAATAATTATAATAACACCGCAGGATCTGGAGACAGCAGAATACAAGAGAAAAAACTGGAGAAAATAACAAAATACAAAGATTCACGAATAGAACAACTGTGTCAAAAGAAAGCAAAAATAGTACCAAGACTGATTGGCACCTTGGGTGCAATCCAGAAACAACTGGACTACCTTTTAGATCAGGGGTCCCCAAACTTGGCAACCCTAAGACTTGTGGACTTCAACTCCCAGAATTCCTCAGCTGGCATGGCTTTAAAAACCAATACCACACCTTATGTCAACAGATAAAGGCAGAATGCACAAATTACCACTGCAAGCAAGAGGAAAACCTCCTACGTACAAAATCCACCTACGCCTTTTATAATTGTGTAAACACAAAACTTAAAGACTAGCTGGCTGAGGAATTCTGGGAATTGAAGTCCACAAGTCTTAAAGTTGCCAAGTTTGTCTTAAATACTATCAGCACNCTTTTATAATTGTGTAAACACAAAACTTAAAGACTAGCTGGCTGAGGAATTCTGGGAGTTGAAGTCCACAAGTCTTAAAGTTGCCAAGTTTGTCTTAAATACTATCAGCACCAACAAAATCATCACCAGCCAATTTCAGAAAGCAGCTTTACTTGGAGCAGCTTAACACCCTTAAAGGATGATACCTTAATAGTGTCACGCAACATCTGTCTATCCAGGTCCTTGGGAGGAATTCAGTAGGTGGATAAAAATGCCAAATCCAAGCTAAACATACAGCCATGGTAATATAATTTAGCAATCTGAATCTGGGTCAATAGCAGATAGGACAGAATAGGTCCCAATCATTTTCACTGATATGGAGGAAGGGCTGAAAACCAGAAAGGGATTCCTGAAGCTGATTTAATCTTAAAGAAGACAAGCCAAAGAAAAGTGAAATTCAGAAAAACCTTCATACCTTCAAATTTTGAGCTTAGGGTGTAGATATTGATTAAAATATAGTTTTGCAGCATTTGATTTGGGAAAGGTAAGCCCAAAAAGGAGGACTCGCATAGGAAAGGTATCATTTATATGTTATACAAATTAGACTTCTGATAATGAAAAAATCCCTGTGAATCCAGAGAAGCTTCATTACAGGGGTGAGATTCTACAGGTTCGCACCTATTCGCTAGAACCACTTGTTAACATTCTAAGCAGTTCAGAGAACCGGTTGTTAGAAGAAATTACTGGCCTAATCCTGTAAGGAAGGCAGGAAGGAAACATTCTGGTGTTGCTTACAGAAACTGCCTCTCCATTAACCCTTATTACATTCTTGGCAGGACTAGACTTCCTGTCTCAGAAACTTCTCTGGAGTTTTTTTTCCCTCCTTTGCTGGTACTTTGCTTATGTGGAGTGATCATTAAAGCTATAATGGCACTGAAAAAAGTGACTGATGATCATTTTTCACACTTATGACTGTTGCACCAACCAACAGTCTCAAAAGGCCAGGTGAGGAGAGGTGTTCCTCAATGTGACTGATATTGAGTTGGCCACACCCAGCCAATAACATGACCCCCAAGCCATGCCCACCCGGTCACATGACCACTTAAGCCATGCCCACCAACTAAGCCACACCCACAGAACCGGTTGTTAAAAAAATTGAATCCCACCCCTGTTTCATCACATACAATACATGTGTTAAAGTGCAAATACAGGAGTGCCTATTTTTGTTCTGAAGTTGACAAAAAAAGTGCAAGTGTGACTAAAGAGCTAAGTGGAACTGTGACAAATGGAACTTCAAACGGAAACATTAATGTTGTTAGCAGTGAATTAGGAAAAACTCAAAAGGACTGGAGTTTTCCTCATTTTTAAATTATTTTATGACTTCTGGTACCAGGCAGCAATGTCTTGCTTTTGGAAGACATAATGCCATTGGCACAAATAATATTTGTTTCCTTATAAAAATTATATCTTACTCCCATCCGATGACTAGTGGCTAATTAATTTTTGCAAAATAATAATCCATTCTTTTATGCATACTATTCAATCATAATCCTAATAGGAAAAATGCTTAGGGAATACTTTGCTTGCCAAAATTCATTTGTAGGGAAAAAAAGGAAGAAGAAGAAGCACAGTCAGATTAGTTAACTCTCTTACTATGAATAAAATTCTGACCTCATTCTTGAGAAGATGCCATATATTTTGGATTGGGGTAACCCTATTACAATAGAGCAGTAATCACCCTGGCGTAATTCTATTTGTACTCAAAAATGCCAGTAATAATATTAGAATGCTGGATTTCTGAAGACTTAATATGCAATAAAAATCCACTTATCTTACCCATTTGATCCAGTAAATTGTGGGACCCATTATCCTTATTTCTCCAGCTGATTTCCCTGATCTGAGGCTTTGGAGCTTTGATGCTGAGACTATAGAATATATTCTCTTTCCTTTCTATGTTCTTTCCCTGATAGAAACACAGAAACCTATTAGGAGTGCAGCCCACTGTGACTGAGAGCCCAAGAGTATATGGTAATGCAATCTCCACAACTCAAGGGAGAATTGTTACCCAATGGACTGAGATAATGGTAGGAAAGATGGTATTTAATTCACTTTTGAGAAGTTTATGAAAGGAAATGAGAGAGTTGAATGAAGTTATGACCAAAAATGCCTGGAGATCAAGATAACTTCTCTTCCAGAACAGATTTTCCAGTTTTGTTCATCACCATTTACAATGCTTCTAAAATGTTTTACACATAGTACATATAGTAAAACATGAGCTTAGCCCAAGAGAACAAGAAAGTGTGAGAAATAAATATTATCCTGTTTGGTATACACGGAAAGGAATTGGAAATAATCCAAGATTGATATCAGCCCTTGAAGTAGGTCAGATCAGGAAACCAATTTTATTTAAAAAAATGCTAGATTTCTCTTGATATACACTATAATAACAGAATCCTGAAAGGCAGTGTTTGGCCTTCCTCCCTTTTGTAACAAGGGGAGACATCTTGAGTTTCTTTTCCATGCATTATTGTTTTCCTGGCCTAAGTCCATGTTCCACTAACTGTCTCTGTTTATCTTTTCTCAGGTCGTCTCTGTACTCTAGAGTACAGTGTCTATATTTATACTGTTAGGCTTGTGCTTACTGTCTTGAGAATCCTAAACATGTATTCTTCCAGTTGAAGTATGTTTGGCCATACGAGTGCATGCTGAAACAGAGTGGGAAAGCATCTCAAAACCTAGTGTACAGCTCATTCCGTAAGACTGGGTGTCTGGGTCACCCTCATCCTTGGCTGGGTTCAGACACATTATGCTAAACTATAAAGAGATTTGTTTGCTTTTGGCTTAATACACTTTGCGAGGCCAGACACTGAGATTTAGAAGTCATAGTTTTTAATTTAGCTTGTGTGAATTGCAGCCAAAGCAAAGCAGAGCCTGGACAAAACAACCAGCTTAGCACAAATGGCCCTAGATCCAGTTTTCATTCCATCACTCAGAAAGAAAATCATTGTGTGACTTTACGTTAAAAGCCAAAGGGCTTCTAAAATCTTCCCTCATGACCAACCCCCATTCTTTTATACACAGAGGAAGAATCTTTCCTGCTGCTTTGGTAATCCTGGCTAGCAATTCTGGAAATTTTGTTCTTAGAAATTTAGAGTGAAGAGACAGTGTACAGCACAGGGAGAAGAATAAAAAAGGAGGTCAAATAAGGCAGCTTTATTTCCATAAAATCACAGCAGGTGTCAACACCTATGAACCTTGAGCAGCACCAGATGTGACGAGCACCCGGATGGAAGACCACAAAGAAATTCCAGATGTAAATTAAATGAAATAGTTGAAAAAAATATCCCAGATGGAAACAAGTGCAAGCCATCTCTCCCTCTCTATAATGGGATGTATCTAGGAAGAGGGAAATAGTATAATGGACTTCAGTAGGGGTGTGAAACACAAGGGCCACGGGCCAGATCTGGTCAGATGTGGTCAGATCCAGCCCTTGGGGCCATCCTGGATAATGTAAGGGACCGACCTGCATCACTTCGGCCTGGTCTACCCCATGTGAAGAGGCAACATCAGGCAAGCATGGCTTCGGCCCTGTCTACCCAAAGCGAAGAGGAAACATGTCAGCAATTTGGGGAGTGGCATCAAGCTGGCCATGCCCACCCAGTCGGCCACACCTACCCAGTTGGCCACACCCAGTGAGTGACATCAAGCTGGTCATGTCCACCCAGTTGGCCACATCCACCTGGTCCTCCAAGGTCAATCATAACCCTTATGCAGCCCTCAATGAAATTGGTTTTGCACCCTTGGACTACAGTAATGCAGCAGTTTCCCAGGAAGGAGGGATCACATTCCAACTTGCAAGGCGGGGGGACAGGGAGAGAGAAGAGACAACACAATTGAGAGCTGGATCATAGAGAGAGGAAGAGATTAAGGATAGTCATCCTGTTTCCATTTTATATAGATCTAGCCTTTGGCAAATTCAACAATGATTCAGATTGGATGTAAAAGCCAAGGTGAATAGCTGTCCAAACCACTTGTTGCAAGACTGTTTTATTTGAACTGTGTTGTCCAGACAGTATATAGCTAATGGTAATTGAGATAGTTCAGTTAGAATTGGGAGCTGCCCCCTTAAGGGAATTCCTCTTGGTAAATGTAGCTAATGCATCCTGGGAAATGTAGTTCATGTCATGTGGTCACATCTGTAATCCTGATTGGTCACTGAATTGACCCTTGGTTGGGTTGGGGGAGTTTCCTTCACTCTTGCCTGTACCCCAGCAACGTGCTGGTATCTCACCCCCTTGCTCCTTCGTTATGGGATGAAAGATCACTATTCTTTTACACTATGAAGTCAGTTATGCAAAGAATTGGACATTAGATGGATCTCAGCATAACCGTGAGTTACTTTGAGGATGCCTTATATAATCCAATAAAGAAACTGTGTATGGAAGACTTTGTAGAGTTTGCCTGTCTGTCTTTATACATTCAGCCAGTAATTATAAAAGATAGAACATGTACTACATGCGAGAAAAAAACCCAAGCCTAATTACCGAACTATTCCAAATTTTTCTGAAAGAAGCTGCTTTCACTTTAGGCTCTACTCTTGGGCAATGCACACCCCCAGCAAACCCTCCCTCCTTTCAATATTGACTCTCAGAAGGCCTCATCTTCACAATTCACAACAACAAAAGATTCAGGTGTATAGCACAGTCAAGCCTTTCATTCAAAGTTAGAAAATGCAAGCCAAAAAAAAGTCCAAATGCTGTTAAATGTGTATCTATCTACTAGCTGAGTCTGGGAACTATAACTTTTTGATCTAGTAGGCATTGTGGCAACATATAGCCCAAATCTGAGCCTGGCTATCTAATAATATATGGTCTGTCAAACTGTTTTAGTTTATAACATTTATTTTCTGCAGCTACAGTAGCTTTGTCTTGGGGGATGGGGAGAGACCTCTCAAATTGACCTAAAAAGTCTCAGTCAACCCCTCAGGAAATGTGGCTTGCACAACCTAAAGTTCAAAGGAGAACTTGTCCAAAGTTAAATGCTTCAAATTCTCAAGATAATGTATGGAGTCTCAAATGAATTTGCTAATTATGGTATTTATTTAATACTTGATCTCAAATAAGAACAAAACAAAAAACACCTGGAGCATTAGCAGGGCAGTTAGTGTCACTTCCAGATTAATTATGTTTGGACTTATATTCTGATTTTATCTTTCTCTGTATATCAAGCCCATGTCACACTGCACCAACGGATGCAAAGAGGATGTAAAACGGACAAAAAAGCTTGCCATCCGTTGGTTAACGCGATGTACTTACTGCCTCGTTTGCTTCCTCTGCTATCCGTCAGCATCCGGTCTATTGACGTTTCATCCGCTAGAAAGTTTTGGGCTGCCCACGTTTGTGGGAATTATCCAATGACGTCCATTTCTGCTCCGTTACGCAGTCCGCTATATCCGCTAGGATCCGTTCCGCATCCGCGCAACTCGCATCTGCTCGGATGCAGGGAGGAGCGGACGGATGCCAGAATGATTGCAGAACGGATGCAGCACCAGAAACAAAGCATTAACGTGAAAAAACTTGCGAGGGCCTATTCGGAGTATTAGTGTCTACAGATGCCTAGAGGATGCTAGGATGCTAGGGATGAAGGGACACTATACTGCCTATAAAGGGGAGCAGTGGAGTGGCAAGAAGGATGATAGGATGATTATGGTGCTCTTCAGCCTGTCTCATCACACTGATGGATTGGGGCCATGTATGTTGGGGTGGGCTACAATGACAGGGGTTTAGATAAAGAGTTGTGTTTGTGTTGACATTGTGGATGATTATTACATTTTATTATAATAAGGACATGGGTGCACCAGGAGGGTGGACCATACAGTCCCACTATGCTTGCACGAGGTTTATCGTATCCCACAGCTATTACCCTCCCAAGGTATCCTGCCCATCCACAGGTTCCCTGCCATCCCACAGCTATTACCCATCCACAGTATCCCTGCCATCCCAATGCTATCTGTAACCATCCCAGATGCAAAGGCTTAAACATTTCTAAAGTTTCCACCAAGACTTATAAAAAAAAGAAATGAAGCAAGTGTGTGAATCAAGATAAACTTATTGACACAAGCTGTAAACAAAATGACCCAAGACCAAGTGGCAAATAAAATCCACAGTAGCAGCTACCCAGTCTCTGGCACTCTTATTGGTCACTCGGAGGTGTGCCCAGTCTCAAGGGTTCCAGTGCATGGAGGTGGTGGTGCTGAGTGCTGGTCTGAAGCACCACTGGGATGCCTGCCCTGAGAACAGGGGACATTGTGTTGAGAAAGCTCTCAGACAGCTGCTGAGCCCGTGATGCTGAGGTCCTTCCTCCTTGCCATGGGGTGTCCAGCCCCGTATGATGACAGATGTAGCTGAGCCAGGCTTGGTTGGGGGGGTGGAGAAGGAAGGAGTGTAGTGGGCTGTCTGGTCTGCAGCTGGGTGAGGACTGGAGTGGGTGGCATGCGGTGTGTTGGGTGGCTCGCTGTTGCTCGGTGCATCATGGTCGTGGCTGCATCGGTGGCATCAGTCGGAACAGTGGCAACGTGTCACCGATGACTCTGTTGCCTGGGCTGGAGGGCTGGCGAGGGCTGCTGCCTGTGCTGCTGGACCTCCTGGTAGCCGCTAGCCCTGTAGTGTGAGGGGCTGTGGGAAGCCTGGTATGGGAGGGACATCATCTGGGTGGACGTGGAGGAGCAGACCTGGACTGGGTGGTAGCAGGTTTCCTCTGGGTCTGGGGGTTGTGAAGAGCTCCGTGATCCAGTTCCTTCACCAGCCTGGTACTGGGTTCCTCCATGTTCTTGAGGTCTAGTTGACATAGGTGAGTAGGCTTGCGTTGGAGGATGAGGAGTCGGTGCTGACCAGCTGAGAGAGGAGATCTATACTGGTGCGGATGGTGTCCCTGATCTCAGCAGGGGACAGTGTGGGCTCTGGCCTCCTGCTGTGTGCTCTCTGCCTTTCTGTGGAGGCGGGTTGGGGGGGGTGGATGCGGCTACGACTGTGTGGACTCGATGTCTCCTCTCTCCCACGCACGGGAGTCCTCCACGCGCTCCCACCAGTGTGGTGCTAGCAACAACAGCTGTCCGAGGGTTCTCCACCGTGGCACGCTCCACAGGAACCTGCCCTGGAGACAGGGACTGACTCTCGGCCGGAAGAGGACTGGTCTCAGCAGGCTGACGGAGAAGAGGGTAGACAGAGGGGCTCCTGGTGCTCCTCGGTGGCGATCTCACCCACCAGGAAGCTGCACTGGCCATGACGTAGGTCTCTCTGTCCGTCAGCTTTCATTGTGGCTGGCCAGATTTCTTCAGGTGCAGCTTCCCGTACCAGGTGTGCATATGTTTCCACCAGCCGAGGAGCACCTCCGAAGTGTAACCATTCTCCGCCCTCTATCTCCAGCAGCCTGCTTCATTGTGTCCCTGTACAGCAGTGTCCCTTCCGCCACAGATAGTCATTCTCTCTCAGCCACTCCAGCACCTCATCCTCGTCTGTTCCTCCTCAATGAAGTATTGCCTCCTCTCCCGTCCCCCGCATACTCCTCTTCCTCCCTTTGGCCGGACCAGATGGCCTCTCATCACAGGGGCTCCCAGGTTGGTAGGGGCTGCTCCTCCACACCAGCAGAGCAAAGCAGCACCAGCAGGACTCATCTCATCATATCATAACCAGCGATCATCATCATCATCATCATCAGCAGCAGCAGCAGGTTCATCATCTCATTCATCATCATCATCATCATCATCATCATCACAGCAGGATCATATCATCATCATCATCAGCAGCAGCCAGGATCATCATCATCATCAGCAGCAGCGGCAGCAGGATCAGCAGAGCCAGGATCAGCAGCAGCAGAGTATTGCACACAGGAGCAGCCCACAGCACCAGCACCAGCAGCACCCAGCATAACCAGCAGGACCAGGGGAGCATGAGCAGGACGAACAGGGACGAGCAAGCAGGAGCACGAGCAGTACGAGCAGTACAAGCGTACGAGCAGTACGAGCAGTCCAGGAGCACGAGCAGGCGAGAGCTAAGTCAGGAGCACGGCAGGATGCGAGCAGGACCAGCAGCAGCTTCAGCAGAGTATGCAGCAGAAGCACACTGCCAGGAGCAGCTTCAGCAGAAGCTGCAGCACCAGAAGAGTGAGCCTGAGAAGAGAAGCCCCAACAAGAAGCAGGTCAGTGATAAGGGGGCGGGAGGGTGGCCCTGTCCCTCTTGCAGGATGGCAGGTTGCTGAGACTTTCGCTTCTTCCCCATGGTTGTGGGGTTGCTGGCTGGCAGGGGAGGCTGGAGGCACCAAGGCGGCAGGAGCCTGGCAGAAGCTTGCACAGGCTGGCAGGAAGCTGGCACCAGCTGGCAGAAGCCTGGCAGGAAGCCTGGCCGAAGCCTGAGTGAAGGCAGGCAGGCAGGCCCAAGGCATGGCGGCAGCTGGGCTGGCAGGGAGCTGGAAGCAGGCTGGCAGCAAGGCTGGCAGCAGGCAGACAGACAGCAAGGCTAGCAGGGAGGCTGGCCAGGAGTTGGAGCAGGCTGGCAGGAAGGTGGCAGCAAGGCTTGCAGGTAGGCATGCAGGCAGGGCAGCAAGGACTCGATGTATCCTGCAGCAGGTCTTTCCTCCGAATGCTGGCATGTGCGAGCTGCTTTCTCTTTATATCCGGGGGCTTGCGCAATGCATCCCCCCGCATGCACAATTAATGCCAGGCTCCGCTAGGCTTTCGCTGTGCTATCCGTTCATCACTACGGCGTCCGTCTGCATCCGCTGTATCCGTTCCACGTCTGCTTGTGGCTGAGGCCCCGGAAGCCCTGCGGATGTGCCATCGCTCCCATCTGTTCCATCCGGTAGGCTTCCGTTCCGCATCCGCTTTCCATCCGCCCTGTACCTCCCCTGTCCGATGTTATCCGCTCAGTTATTGCAATTGTTTGCCCTTTTGAAGCGGATACAACGGATGGAACATTTTGCTCGTCCGTTGTGTCCGTTTTGCATCCGTTGGGCAGTGTGACAGGGCCTTTAGATTTTATATGAAAAAGGTCAGATTCATTGACAAGGGCTGGAAGTTCACTGAATTGCCTTCATTATTCAAAAACTCAGCTGTATAGTTACAGCATACTATGACTTTCAGCACTCTTTATCTGATTTTGTACCACATGGAATTTATGTTTTAGCAGAAATCTAAGTATCACATTGAATGCCATTTTTGTGGATTGTTAAAATCACAAACATTAATTTGGTAACCTTTGAGACAGTTTTAAAATTGATTACGTAAGATCTGGGTTGGATATTGTTTATCTAATTGATTTATTTCGAGACTTTGTTACTCCTCTCACAGCAACACACAAGAAAAGCACTAAAGCAAACAACTGATCAGTTAAGACAGTGCTTGAGAGATGCATTTAACAATGCTAAACAATGCTTAACAGTCCTACTATTAGTTTGAAAATGCCTCACTAGCATGTGCTGTAGCCTTTTTCTTTTTTCATCCCCAGCTCAAAGCCCCGGCAGCTTATTTTGGATTTATCTGAACCAATGGGGAACGGGTGCTTTCTGCTTTCTGGCAACACAAATCATTATTTGCTTGGTGGATGGTGCTTTAGCAAAACCTTTTGCACTGAGGTGGTCAGGGGCTGGAATGTGCCAACCAGAGGTGATATTCAGCAGGTTCTGACCAGTGCTCGAGAACCGGTAGTGGAAATTTTGAGTAGTTTGGAGAACTGGCAAATACCACGTCTGACTGGAGTTTACAGGATCCTTCCCCTGCCACGCCCACCAAGCCATGCCCCCACCGGTAGTAAAAAAATTTGAATCCCACCACTGGTGCCAACCTTCCATTAGCCCCTTTCAACACTAGTGTATTGGCTTCCTGCTGTCCATTCTTGCATGTGCTTCTACAGAAGACAGAAAAAAAGCAGCAGTAGTCACTGTGAAGATCTCTGCCATTACTGCAAGAAGTTGGTGCAAGAGGATGTATGTATGATACTGTCATGCCCCTGGTGGAGACTGACTTTGAAGAAGAGGAGGAACAACTGTCAGGGAGTGGAAGTGTGGCTCCGGAGGTTGTGGAAGAGGCTGGGGAAGGGCAAAAGGCCGCTGGGCAGTCAGAGGAGGACCCAGGCCCATCCCCACTCCATCCTAGGGCATGGAGGGAGGAGAGGATAAGGGAGATACATGGTCTACTGGGGAGGAGAGGGCTTTGATCCTCATCATGGGCTGCAGCTGCGACAACTGGATAAGAGGATGGACATGCATACGAGTGACTGCTGGAAATAAAGCATGGAAATATCTCTTGTTTATTGCTTGTCTCTGAGTTTGGCGTCCTTCCCAATGTGTGTACTGATATCTGTGGACATCTTCAAGGCCTTATCTTGCCTGGTTTGTGTTGTTTTTTACTCTTTATAATTTAAACGGCACTTCCTCCTTCTTGTAACTGCTTGTTTGGGAGTTTTTTGTCTCTAGTCAAGGATATTTGGAGCTTGGAAGCAAAGTGAAGGAATAAAAGGGGCTTCACCTGTTTTTTGTGATTATGTTTATTTTGTATCCCACCCTACATACTTTCATGACACTCTTGTTTTTTACCCATGAAGGATATGGAGGAAGTAAGGTGAGAAAGAAAGCATAAATTCCTCCCAAGAGAGAAGGGCTTATGAGACAGCGGACAAGAAGAAAGTAGAGCGGTCTTCCACAGAATGGAATCCTTTCTACTGTTTCTCCTGTGAATTGTACCCACTGCCAATCAAGTTATATTAATTAGAGGAGGAGGTTTAAGCATTCACCTTTCCTTGTTAGTGTTAGTGAGTCTCACAAAATGCTGGCAAGGTACGTGTTCTTCGCAGAATGTTTTGGATGGTATGATGGCAGGCATATCAGAAGACACATTAACCATATCTGATAAGATACTAGAATGAGGTAGACGAAATGCACATGTGAAAGCTTTGTTGGTGTGGTGTAATTGTAGATGACAAAGCAGAATCCTCTAAGAGCTACATTGCTAAAGCTTTATTTAGTGTTGGTGGGAATTGGTGTACAGACATTTTCCATACAGTAACCCTCAGTACACCTACATGGTTTCTGTTGGTAGAAGCAGTAGTAATTTCAATGTGATGTTCACTGCTTCCATGGCTAGATCACAGGGGCATAACTCCAGTTTTCAAGAATGGGCAGGCATGTGTAAAATGCACAACGTTATTTCTGTTTCTCAGTCCATCTTAATTTTATCACCCAAAGCAATCTGAAAAAGGTCCAGCATAGTGACATATTCTTGCTGTCATTTCCTTCTTTTCCACTCTGATGCTCAGGGATGACTGGGCTGGCGAAGCTACAAATGAGAAGAAATATCTTGCATTTAGCCTTATTATTCTTATTATTAGCTTAGTTTTGACAGAAATTTTTTTACATTTGGGAAGAGAAGTCTATAACCAAATATGTGATTTCACTCAAATCAGAACAACTCTTAGTTTGTAAAATTGTTAATTCAACAACCAGGATGTTGATTTTTATATCCCATATTTCTAAATTAAAAAATTGCAAAGGAACCTGTTCTAAAAATCATGTGCTAAAATGGTAGAAGTTAAAATCTGTAAACGCAATCCAGTTTGACTAACTGGTGATATCAGCAAGGCTAATGAAGTTACATGGCCCATTATTAGCAAGGCTAATGAAGTTACATGGCCCATTGTAATAATGTGCCCTGATGCTTGAGCTTTAAAGCAAACAATGTATTAATAAGCAGAACTGCATGCATAAAAGCATTCAAACATCTCGAAACAAGAGCTCTGTTTGCGCTTTTGAGCAGACATTCTTCCAAGTTAGTTTGTGACATTTTCATATTTTGCTTCCTTCATAGAAACCAGTAATGGGGATTTTATTTCTCATTTGCTTCCATTTTATGTTCACAATGTACATTATGATATATTTTGATAGCTGGTCCCAGACCTCCCATTCAGCTGGTGGGATTAAGTTATATGCAATCTGAATAGAACTTTAGCCACTATTATCAGAAGAGAGAAATCTTTTGCTCTCTGAGGGCTACTCAGAGAACATGCTTTCACAACATAAACTTAAACAACACCCCCACCCCCACATACACACCAAGTTCCCCTTCTACAGAAGATAATTTGAGATCAACTATTTTTGCTACCAGTGGAAATGTTTTCAGATTTTTGTTTGAAATTAAAGTATTGTGGTGATTTCTAAATGGCTGTTGGAATACATTGTATATTTGCCTCTTTGAGTAAGAATGGTAGTGAGAAAATCTCACTCAGAACATAAAAAAACAGAAATATGAAAGCTCAATTTTTATCAAAAAAGGTAATCAGAAAGGTAGCTGTTGAACATTGTAAGAATGTGCATGTATCACATGGGTGCTGCATAAAATACACACATGTAGCCTTCCATTTACAACCATTCATGTCATCAGGGGCACCATAAATTTCTAGAAGGTTTTTACTTAAAAAGAAAACATGTTATACTAAACACCACAAGCATCTGAATTTTAGGGCTGTCAAACTCTCAACCTATGGGCCGGAGGCGTCATGCGCTGGTCACACCCATGCCCGGTTTAGTGAAAGGAGAAAAAGTCCCAATACATCATGTGACGCTGCCGTGATGATGTGAGTTTGACATCCCTGTTCTAGAAAAACTTGAGAAGCTATGGAAGGAGCAAAAAATGCCAGGAATTTTTGGATGGGATTGGGAGTACACGCAGCTCCCAGGCACATATTGTCCAGTTCTGCTGCAGAAGTACAGGTAGCTCTTGACTTACAATAATTCAATTAGTGACCATTGGAAGTTAAAATGGCACTGAAAAAAATGTTTTACAACTGGTCCTCACACTTACAACCATTGCAACATCCCCACAGATACATAATCAAAATTTGGGTGCTTGCAATTGGCATGTATTTACAATGACTGCAGGACCTTGAGGATGTGTGTGATCACCATTTGCAACCTTCCTTAGCTGGTTTCCATCAAGCAAAGCCAATGGGGGAGGCTGGATGACCACATGATTCATTTAACAACAGTGATTCACCTTAACTGTGGTAGCAAAAAAGGTCATAAAATCCAGCATGGTTCAATTAGCAACCCCCTCGCTTAGCAATGAACATTACGATCCCGCTTGTGAAGACTACTTGTAATTAAGCAATTTGATTGGCATTGAATGCAAATTGTTCCTCCGCTTTAGGAACCTCAAACATACCCTTCTCATCTCAATGGCATCTTGGGCATAATGATATATAGCATGGACTGATCTTCTGGATGCGGTTAATTATTGCACTTTATTCTGTTCCATTTTTTGTTTGGACTGAAGGAATCTCAGAGAAACTGTGGACATGTAATTCAATTATTAGGTAAGAAGCAAATGGAACAAAAAGGAATCCTCACTCTCTCACTAGGGAACTGTTCAAAATAGGATTAAATTCCGTATACACAGCATTTCAAGGTTATACTTCCGTGCCCTGTGTTTTGAGACAAGCATATGTGCTGTTTCTTAGATATCACAGAACACATTTTAATTAGATTTATCGATAGCGCAATGCCTTGCACAGTGAAGCATATCTCTAGAATCTTAGAATTAGAGTGGTTTTGGAGGCCATCTAATCGAACTTTGTGCTGGATGCTGGCCTGAATCTGACAAACAGAAGGCAATTTCAGCCTTGTTTCTCTCTTTCTGTGGCCATGTATAATTTTTCTAAATGTACTATAATGGAAAATGGGAAGGTAGATTATTGTCTCCATGTTACTCTACATATCCTCCATACAGCAATATTGTTTTAAATCGCAAAACAGCCAACTGTGAAGCAGAAACACAGATGTGTTTTGCATGGTCCACAAACCGCTTGTTTTTCAGAGTATCTTTATCATACCGTTTTCCCCCCATACACTACTCAAGATGGTTATCATACCAATACTCCTTCCTCCTATTTTCCCCACAATGATCCTGTGAGATGGGTAGGGTTGAGAGTGAGTGATTGGCCCAAAGTCACCCAGCTGATTTTCCACGCTTAAGGCTGGGCTAGAACTTACAATCTCTAGACCAGCACCTCAACTGCTACATTAAATTGCTCCACCCCAAACCTTCTTTAGTAATGTCCACCATTTTTTATGACATGCCTCTCTTGCTTCCTCTAGCATTCAGCAATAATTCTAAAATCTTTCTATATCTCCCACAGTTCTGGCTGGTTTACATGGACTATCTTTTTTATTTGGTATATTAATGTTGGTAGCAAACTTAGCTGAGTGATTTGTTTGACAGATTTCATTTCATTTCAATTTGATTTTCTGGGCACAGACTCAACACTCTAGCTCCTGCAGGGTGCTGAGGCTGATAAAACGACAAATAGATATATAACAAGCCTGAGGTGTTGTATTTTATTCTCAAGGGATTGGTTACTGAGGGCATGAAAGTAATCCCTTCCTATTCCACAATTAATCTCGTGGTGGGGTATATAGCTTTATTTTAATACCGGAAAGATTGTCACCCAGAAAGTTGACTGATTTTCATAGTTAACTAATCTTCCAATGGGCCGGCCACAAGTGTTTCCATGAAGAGCTAAATTAAGCCACAATCTCTCCAGGAACAGCAGAATAATCAACAATCGGGTGAGAACTTCCTCTGTGGGCTAACGCCAGAGGTGGTATTCAGAGGTTCTGACCAGTTCTGGAGAACCGGCAGTGGAAATTTTGAGTAGTTTGGAGAACCAGCAAATACCACCTTCTGACCGGCCTCTCCCGCCATCTATTCTCTGCCTCCGCGAGTCCCAGCCTGACTCGGCTGGGTCTTCGTTTTGTTGCACCTGCCCCAACAGGGGAGCAAAAAAAGGGGCTGTTTAAGTGGGGGGCAAGAAGGAGGAAATGGGGATTTTACAGTTATCCTTCCCTTCCCTTTCCCATCCTTTCCTTCCCTTCTGGTCTGTTCCCTTCCCTTTCCTCCCTTCCCTTCCCCTTTCCTTCCCTTTGTAGTGATTTATAATCGTTAACAAAGTAGACACGTATATGGGGTGGGGTGAAAATGGAGATTTTACAGTATTCTTCCCCTGCCACACCTACCAAGCCACGCCCACCAGGCACACCACACCACCAAGCCACGCCTCCAAGAACCGGAAGTAAAACTCTTTGAATCCATCACTGGCTAACACCCAGGTCATATTGTATGCACTAAACAAGGTAAGTCAGTTTAGTGTTGTAGTTTATCAGGCTACAAAAGGGAGACTGGTAGTTCTGGATCTATCCTGGCATGAAGCCCGGCACTAGTAATTTGGGCCAGCCACTTTCTCTCAGTCTAGGATGGAGGTAATGGCAAACCTACTTCCGAAACCCCTTGCCAGAAAACTGCAGGACTAGTCAGGCAGACTTCGAGAGTTGGACGCCGATTCAAAAAAAAAAATCAAGAAAAAAAATAAAATAAATAAACAGGGTGGAGTCCAGCTGGATGAGAATGTCTTGTCAATTAAGATCAAAGCTGCCAGGAAGGGAAAAAGAGGAAGTGTTGGGGGGGGGGGGGGGAGAAAACCACCTGGAGAGGAAGTGGATGGGAATCACTTCTCCACTGCTGCCAAGGACAACTGGACAGCTCACAATTGCTCTTAACTATTCAAATTCCCATACACTGGCTGGACCAGCACAACAACTACACACAAAGCAATCCAGAGTCATTTTCCACTCTGAACCGGGTCTTTTAAATCCTTTCTCTTTGTCGTTAGAAAAAGGGTGAATTTTCGCATCACGTCATTCCACGGAGGGCGCTGAAAGCTCCGTAGTACGCTTCCCAACAGTTCCTGTGGATCGGTCCGATTCGTGACCCCGGTTCGGCGTCAAAGATCGGACGGAGCCGTTTCACTTCCCTTCGCTTCCCTTGCAGCGATACTGCACGCGTCGTAGAGATCCTCTCTCGGGCTTCGTCACTTTTTTCATTGGGCACCGCTTTTTTTCCGCGCTGGGCAGCGTCACCTAACCATATTTCGGCAGGTTATACCTTTGAGCAAAAGCACAGGGAGGTTGCGCTTTTCGCTTGTCCAGGACGCCATCAAACTTTTATATATATATATATATATATATATATATATATATAAATAAATATATATATATATATATATAAATAATATATATAATTATTACTAATATATTATATATAATATATATATATATATTATATTATATATTAAATTATATATATTAATATTATAATATATATTTATATATAAAAACTATATATAAATAATATAAAAATAATCTAATTAAGCAATACAATCTAACTAATAAATAAATCTAAACTAATAATATTAAATCTAACTAATAATAATAATAATAATAAATCTACTAATAATAATAAATCTAAATACTAATAAATAAATCTAATACTAATACTAATAATACTAATAATACTAATAACTAATAATCTAAATACAATTATCTAATAATAAATCTAAATACTAATACTAATATAATAAATAATATAAAAATATAAATTATAATCAATCTAACTAATAATAATAAATCTAACTAATAAATAATAATTAAAAATCTAAATAATAATAATAATAATAATAATATAAATCTAATAATAAATCTAAATACTAATACTTAATACTATAATAATAAAAAATCTAAATAATACAAATCTAACTAATAATAAATCTACTAATAATAATAATATAAATCTAACTAATAATAATAATAATAATAAATCTAAACTAATGAATAATAAAATCAAATCTTATACTAATAATATAATACTAATAATTTATTTATTTTTTCCTGCTACATTTGCAGAAGAATCCGAGGCTTCTTAAGGATCCGAGTCCGCAAGAAAGAGCCGCTGTGACTTTTCCACGTCTGGAAAATTCCGAAACGCGTGATCGTGAAACCATTTCAGAATCTCGCGAAACATTCGCGACCTCCGCCCCTCCGCGGCCGCCTCGAGTCCCGAGTCCCGACTCGAAAAGGACGGGCTCTTCAAGGCACCGCCGAGGGCGCTGGCGCGCGCTCGCGACGCGACTCCAGCACGGATTGGCCGCCGCGCGGGCACGCGCGCGTCCAGAGGGTCGGCTGGTGTGGCCTCTGCCGTTGCTACAGGAACCGCGGAAAGAGCGGAGAGCAGCCTCGGTCTGGGAAGATTCTCCCATCGCTCCCCCCCCCCATAGCCTCCCTCCCTCCCTCCCGCCGCGCTTCCTCGGTCGCTGGGATTCAGGGATGCGCGTCCTTCCGAGACCCGGGGTTATGGAGAGTCGCCCGGTGGTCAGGCGCAGGGGCAGGTCAAATCGGGAATGCTGCAGCTTTCTGCAAGAGCGCGCGCCCGGAGGACAGTAAGGCGCAAGGGGCTGGCGGAGGGAAAGGAAGGGTGCTTTCGGGAGAAGAAGGCGGAAGTTTTTTGCCGCCTCGGGCTCGCCCGCCAAGAAAGAAGGGAGGTCGCCACGGCGCGCGGTCCGAGAGTTTTGACGAGAAGACCTGCTCGTGGCGCTGCCCTCCTCCTTGTCCCGGCGCGGGGAGAAAAGCGTCGCGGCTCCGAAGGTGAGGCGAAAGGCGAAGGGCAACAAGGGAGCTGAAGTAGCCCCAAGGGCCAGGAGGCCCGTGTGCTCGGGAGGGGGAGGAGGAGGAGGAAGAGAGGAGGAGAGAGAAGGAAGGAAAAGAAGAAAGAAGAAAGAAGGAAGGAAGGAGAGGAGAGGTAGAGCCGTTCCGGCTGCCTGATTTTTCCCACGCTGGGCGCTTGCTGGCTGCGTGAAAAGGCAAACAGCCAGCCGCCTGCGTGGAGGAGCCTAGCTGAGCGAGCTCCAAATGAGCTCGGCCAGCCAGCAAGCAGCAGAAAGTAGCAGTCGAGCTCTGCGAGATAAGCTGATGCGGCTGGCCGCTCGGGAGGTGTTCGGAGCCTTTCAAACCGCAAGACGAGCCGGCGCAATCCTATTAGTAGCGGCGGCGGCGCGGCAGGAGCAGCAGCTCGCGGTTCAGAGGCATCCACGCTTCATCAGCTTTCTGCGTCTCTGCCCCTCCACGATTTGGGTGGCTTTCTTCTTTTTGTTTTGTTTTGGGTTTTTTTGGGGGGTGTGTGTGTGTGGGGTGTGGTGTGTGTGTGTGGGGTGGGTTGTGTTTAAACACGTTTTTGCGCTTCCGGTCGAGGTCGAAGGGAGATCGGTGCTTTCTGTGGGAGCGAGAGGGAATGAGTGCCGACGGCAACGCGGGGTCCCGCTAGAAAAAAAAAATAAATAATAAATAAATGGATTGGCGTTAACTCCCGTTAATCCTGGATGCGTCTTTGACAAAGTGGTTGCCAGTTTTGAATGTGCAAAGGGGACAACGCCGGCATTTAAAACACCGGTGTTTGGTCCTGTAATTGAACGGAATGTATTGCAACACGCAGTAAGAAAACCATATTGGATGATTCTGCTAAAGAAGGGTTCCTCAGGCAAATTTGTGGTGCGGAGTAAAATTGTTAGTCTTTTGGTACTACATTTTGTGGTTATTGTGGATCTCTGTACGACCTGCGCGGATGCTGGGACCCTTTATAAAGAATATTGGCCGAATGCGAGCTCAGTCTGCTCCAATGAGGTCTTTTATGTTTAAAAATCTTAGCCTAGCAAGAGTACATAGTCAGGAGCAGCTAGTGCAGGTTGGTTTTACGTTTCAGCTCTTAAGAAATCTTGCTCTTGCTTCCTCCTACCATATAAATACATTACCATATAACCACAGGGATTCTGGGGTGTTGGTGTGGATGATGGAATAGATCACTCAAGACTGAAATTGATCCATTCCTGCTTTAAGACATCCATGCTTAAAAGTCTGTCTTGTTTCACTCCTGTTTTCATGCTGGGGTTTGTACTTCATAAAAAAAAAACAAAAAACAACGGAGTGTAAAATCTGCATCTTTTCTGGACACAATTTATGTTGGAATTATGTGCATTTTGTTTCTATGTCTACCCTATATTTACCCTACCTGAGCATTGGAATTAGAATTCCAGTCAGAAATAGTTTGGAGTATAATTTCTCTGGCTGGTTTCACGCTTCAGGGGATGTCTGTATTGGTGGGTTGTTAAAATTTTAGGCCTGGAGCCAGAAAGTGAGACCTTAGGTGCAGCTTTCTCTATACAAGAAAAAAGTGTTATACAGCTTGGATGTCAGAGGCAGTGTTTACTAGTAATATTACCAGCTCTTGCTTCTGTAAAAACCTAATTGCATGCATAACTTCCCTAAGTGTCTCTGTGCTTGGATTAGAATATTATCAGCCAACAAGTGAATAGGGCAAGCTGGTTCCATGTTGCTTTCTGTCACCACCTAGATTGGATCTCCAGTGCTCAGATCCATGCAAGGATAAACTGTGGGTTTAAGCAAAAATATCTGGCATTGATAGGAATCCCTTGCAGTACACTGCATGAAAGTGTTCAGTCACTATAATAAGGATCGTGCAGATGTATTTAACAGTGAAATTTCTAACAATTTTGTTCAGTGTATAGATAATTTGTATTTAACCTTCAGGTGTTTGCAGGATTTTTCTAGTCTTAAGGTTCTCGTGTTAAAACCATATTTAAAATGAACATGATGTAGCAGATTGAGTGTCATATGGAATTCTGATTTATCTTTCCAGTTCAGTTGTTCATCTTGGGATGATAGAGCCTTGGTGGCGTAGTGGTTAGAGTGCTGTATTGCAGGCTGCTTATGCTGACTAATGGCTGCTCAAATCCCACCAGGTTCAAGGTTGACTTAGTCTTCCATCTTTCCAAAGTGGGTAAAATGAGGACCCAGATTGTTGGGGGCAATGTGCTGACTCAGTAAACTGCTTAGAGAAGGCTGTAAAGCACTTTAAAACAATATATAAGTGCAATAAGGGATATAACAGTATCTAAGTGCTATTTTCTGCACAAGTTTGGATATGGATAAAATAGAAGAAGGTATTGGTATTGGATCTTCACAAATATTTTAAGCTGATGATAATAATATGAAGTTCTAATACTATTTAAGAGAACTGTTACATTACATTTTTGTGTTATGACAGAAGAAGAAAGTTGTGTTTCAAAATTAGAATTTTCTTGTCATTCTCTATTGGTCATGAAAGTTTTAAAGTTTTTGCAACTATATTCATTTCTTTGTTGTACAAGGATATAAGGAGAGCCTTGAAGCTTGCCTGTGAAGTCCTATTTCTGCTCATGCATGGCCTGAGATTAATCTGCAGGGGTGTTGATGTAGTCACAAAACTAAAAACTGTAATACAAAGAGACTCAAAGAGAAAGACTGCACTTTTTCTGCCTCAGAGGTTTGTTCTCATTGTCCTTATTTGCACTTGGTTATGTCATGCTGTCACAACAAGGCATAACTTGATGTGACTGAGGCAGTTTCATGTGCCACATCATAGTGAGGTTGGTGCATGGCCATAGCAGATTGTGGAAGATTATAGAAAATTTCTAAAATATTAGTTTGTGTCCATATAATATTCTGTTCTATTAATTTCATGAACTCCATCTTTCTCAGTGATTTAAACTGCATTGAACTGCATAATTAATTAGCAACTTATTTGAGGCAGAAAGCAAATCAGCAATCATGGTATTTCAATGGTTCTGAGTATTGTTGGCTTGATTATCTTGGTAGTTCTTCTTCCCTTCCTAATAAGATGATATAGTGGCTGATACAGTCCAACTGTATGCCTTTATAAATATCATTTGTACCAGTGGAGGTGCTTGTATTTGAACAATAGTAAGAAAGATAAGATTTGCCCCTTTTTTAGCCCTCTGTGTTATATTATTGGGCATAGTTTGGTGGCATATCACTCATGGGTATCAGGGATCCCATGATATCCTCAAAATTATGTCTGTGAAATATTGGATTTAAGTTTTAAAACTTAAAACAATATTTTTAAACATTAAAATGATCTAAATAAGCAGCAGACCTTACACTGATTTGCTAATATAAAATCTTATGGGGTGTTGTCATTTTCATATAAAACTCTGCAAAATTCTCTCAGGGTGGGATTGTTGATCTCTGGCAAGACTTGGCTGTCTCATGGTACTTTAAGAAGTACCGAAGTTACTTAATGTCAAACCGTTACATGAGACTGAAAGGTCTCGTGGTTGATCCTAATCAATCTTCTCCCAGTAATAGAACCAAAACATTCCTTTAATTCAAATTGGCAACAAAAATGGGATGACTCACTTTGTACAAGTAAAAGTGGAGCTGGACTTTCTGGTTTTTCTTTGGCGACGTTTTGCTTCTCATCCAAGAAGCTTCTTCAGCATTTTCAGCTCTGAAGAAACTTCTTGGATGAGAAGCAAAATATCCAGTTGCCTCTTGAGGAAAAAGAAACACCTTTGGGACAACCATGATTTGAATGACTGAGAATCTCCATAGACATTTGCTCCCTACAGTCTTCACCATGTAATGCATTTTTCCTGTAATATCTAGGTAGGCTTATCAGAGTTGTGACATCAATATATTGTTTGTTTTGTTTAAAAATTTCTGCTTCCAAGAGTGGAAAATCGTGACTTAACATTATATGATTAGAGAAAAAAACTTGATGTGGGTTTGCCACAGGACAGCTCTTTCCAAGCAGTCAGTGTCCAGCTTCCCCTGCCATTAGTCTGATTTCTGAAGAATTAATAGACCACACAAAATGAATAACAAAGAACAGTTTTTATCAAAATAGAGGATGAAAATGATAAATTATTCCTTTGTGGCTGTACTCACATAAACATGCAGTATGATTACTGAATTTGCCAATTCAGGATTCACACAAGATGCCAAGCCATTAAAAAAAGAAAGTCTTAACAGGATCAGTGCTATCCAAAGTTAGCATTGCTGTAGAAAATCATTTGCCAATTCTTTATTTGGCCTGGTTAAGTATGCTGCGGTACTTGATGAAAAGAAATGTAGCTGTCTGGAAGAAAAGGAGATTGATATTCTGTTATTTCTTATTTGTATCTTGTATTTGCAGAATTCCATTGAGCAGTAAATTGATATTATTTTTTAAATAAGATGTTATCATACTTTACTAAGACTCTACATATAGTAGATAATAAAATAACTGCACAGTAATAGTTTTATTAAATGTTATCAGCAATACAGATAGACCTCAACTTATGACCACAATTGAGCCCAACGTTTCTATTGCTGAGTGAGACATTTGTTAAGTGAGTTTTGCCCCATTTTATGACCTTACTTGCCACAGCTGTTAATTAATGCAGTTGTTCAATTAGGAACAGGGTTGTTAAGTGAATCTGGCTTCCCAATTGACATTGCTTGTCAGAAGGTTGCAAAAGCTGATTACATGACCCTGCCAGGACACTGCAACCATCATAAATACGAACCAGTTGCCAAGCATCTGAATGTTGATTACATGACCATGGGGATATGCAATGCTTGTTAGTGTGAAAAATGTTTATAAGTTCACTTTTTTCACTGCCATTGTAACTTTGAACAGTCACTAAATGAACTGTTGTAAGTGAAGGATTACTTATATTGAGGAAGGAGAGGAAGGACTAATTATTCCCTCCAAAAAGTTGCTGTAATATTTTGAATATACAGGACTGTGAAGCAGGGGTAGGATTCAACCGGTGTTACTACCAGTTCAGTGACTACATTTTGCTGCATGCGTGTGTAAAAAATCCTTTCGCTGTGCTGCCCGGACAGCTGAAAAGTGCTGCGCGCAGGTGCGCAGTGTTTGAAAAGCCTCTTTTTTCCTGCTTTTTCAACCTCAACTGTGCCTTGCAAAGCAGCTGAGGTTGAAAAGGCAACAAATAAAGGACAGGTAAGAGGGCGGGTAGGCCAAACAGCAGCAAACACAGAACTGGTTTGGTGTCTGCTGCTCTTCAGAGCTACCGGTTCTATAGAGCTGGACAGAACCGGTAGCATACCACTCCTGCTGTGAAGTGTCTTATGATACATGGGTATATCATTCTTCTCCATTTTTTGATAAAGTTAAAAGTTGCTGAATAATTACAGCTGTGTTTCTTAGCTGTAAAAAGGTGATTTGACAAAGATATAGTACAGTTATAAAAAATAATGTTCCAAATTTTTGCATGTGCCATTCAAAGAAAGAAAGAAAGTGACATGTAAGTAGGACAGAAATTCTAGACTTTCCATATACTGTGCTAGGAGTGAATGACAGGTGACAAACCCAGAAAAATATCTAGCAATAACAAATACATCAGTGAAAACATTGATAAAAGTAGCTGTGAAATGGCACACTTCAGAAAGAATATTCAAGAATTAAAGATAATACAAAAAGATAGCCTGAATGGCTAAGGAACATTTCATTTTTGAGGGGTTTTTAACTTAGGGAAAAGGCAATTTAAGGATAACATGATAGATATTTATGGAACTGTACATGATGAGGAAAAAAGTAGATATCATTGTATGTTATTTTATGATTGTGCTTTATTTTGAAGCTTGTCAAAGGGGATAGTCTTCTGCATATACAGAGAACCACAGTGATGTCCTTGGAGAAACTGTGCAGAAACAGTTACATAAGTGGTAAAAAAATACTGAATATTTTAAACTGGGAAACAAAGAAAATATTGGGATGAACCTCAGAATGGTTATTTCCCTAGAGTCTGAAAGGGAGGGAAGGGAAAATGCAGCCAGGCTTTCAAGATTCTTGTATAATGCCCTATGTCAATCAATATAAAACCAGTCAAATTTGTGCAGTTTCCTGGCCTGGCCTGTCTTGAGGAGTTGATAGCAAGGATTTTAGCCTGTAATCATTTTTTTTTAAATGTAAAAGAGAGCAGTTACTTCCTAAACAGTAGATCAGGCAGGCAGGCAGGTCTTCCTCAAAATTCCTATATTTCTATTTAAATATAGTTGTTATTAAGTCATATCATAGAAATAATGATATGATTTTTTTCTTTCTTTATTTTTTGACTAGGCGTATATGACAAAATTTATATGAGCCTAATTATATTTGTTTTCTTTGTTCTTACTACAGGCTTTGAGAAAGCCTTGAGTCTCCAGATGCTATCAAACAGTAATTACCATCATGTCCAGCTGGCACAGCTAGTATTAATATATGAAAGAAGTTGCAATCAAATAATTTTGGGATCCAAAGTTATAAAAATTTGCTCTAGATCAGGGATGTCAAACTCACATCATCATGGCGGTGTCGCATGACATACAGGGACTTTCCCTCCCTTTGCTAAACCAGGTGGGGTATGGCCAGCACGTGACACATCTGGTCCATGGGCCGAGCATTTGACAGCCCTGCTCAAGATTATACCTCTTGCTTGTGTATGCTAAGATTAAGTAGCAGTAACTGATGCAGGTTTTATGATAGTCTATTTAAATGTTCCATCAGCGAAGAGTGGCAACTGATAACAATAAAAAAGTTCACCATGCTTACTCATTATTCAATAATTGTGCATTGATAATATTTGCTTGGTTTAGAGGAGAAGTGTCATGTATAAAGTTCTTTGATAAGATCTCATCTGATTTGCTCTTTCAAAACAAAAATAATTTATCACAAAGCTCACTTACATCTTTCCCTCCCTTTTAGGCCTTTCTATGTGCGGAAGAAGAAGAAGCTGATGACACCACTGCATGGATGATTTTACATAATTTACACATCCTAGATTCGCAAAAAGCAATTATCATTGTGAAGTATTTAAAATGATTTATGGGCAGAAGGAAGCCTAGGAAAGGGATGCTGATGTTATCAACACAGTGGATTAAGCACACATTTGCACCTTTATTGACATATAATTTATCCATGCCAAGAATGCAATGAGCAGAAGAATGCTGCTGGATCAATGAGGAAGATGCTACCGGAGCAATGATGTGTCATAGGCTATTAGATATGGATTCCGTCTGGCCATTCCCCTATAAAGCACATCAATGGAATTCTACATCTGAGCTAAAATAGAGGATAACAACATGTACAATGTTGGTCTGCTGAGACAATTGGAAGCGATGGCACACCAGAGTTCTGAGAGAATTATAAAAAACAAGGAAGAGAATTGAAGATTATATATATTTTTTAATTTCCCATTAATATTTTCTTACTTATATTGTGGATTTTGAGGGAAACGATTTCAGAAGACCCAAGGAATTTTATTACTGGGAAATGGAATCTGGTTTGGAATCTAGCCAGCATAAAAAACAAAAGCCTGTGACCCATGGACTGGAAGATCAAAAAAGAGTAAGTGACCTAGACATTACCACTGTTATTTGGTGTTTCAACTTAAGCTTCACCACACGCTAAATATGAGAAGTTTGAATTCCATTGGCAATTTCTGTATCAGTTACAGAGCTTTAGTGTAATAGCTGATGGTGTGTGAGTTTCCTTGAACTCACATTGTTTAATTGGTCTAATACTTTCTTGTAAGGCAGCAATATAAAGATGAAAGCTAACTTGGTATTTATGAAAGGGAAAGGAAGAAACAGAGTACTGTAAGTTTGTGGCCACATAGTGATACCAATAAAGGAGATAAATATTAAGGTCATATATTGGTTGCCTTGCTGAAGTTTGTGTATGAAGGACTTTGTAATTGTTACTAACCTGTTCATGTTTACTCACAATAAAAGTAACATGGTATTCATTGGATTTACACCCCAGAGAATGTAGGTAAGATGACCTCCAGATGGGAAAAATGTTGGGTTTTGGGATTGGATAATTGATTTGAAGTACATTTTTCAGTGTCTTGAACATTAGAAATACATACTGAAAAAAAGTTGCTTAAATGCAGAATGAGAATGACACATGAATACTGGTATAACATTGCCTTGTTTTGTACATGGATATAAATAGATAGATAGAGATGGAAATAGAGATATAGATGGATGTAGATGTAGGTAGAGAAAGATAGATAGATAGAGATAGAGAGAAATAGAGATAGACAGATAGAGAGATAGAGAGATATTGATATGTAATTGTCTACAATATATTGTTATCATTAGTCATATTAGAAAGTAGTGATTTGACAGTTGAATTAAAGCTTTTCTTTTTGCCATGAGTCAAGCAAATTTTAAAATATCCCTTAGCTGTAGAAATCAATGGAGATTACTTGTCAGTAGACAATCTAATGTATTCTGGTTCCTGGGGAGACTCCCTTTCAGTATGGCTTAGATAGTTTTATTAAAAAAAGCCATTGAAATATGTAAACAATAAATGTGTCATTTGCCCTGATTTACTTTACCATTTTAGTTATATTAGCTGATTTTAGAGATAGTGGAGAAAGAAAGATGATGTGTGTTTCATTTTCTTTTGATGACTCCCTTGACAAAACATAAAGTTAATTTTTTTTTGAAATAAAACCAGTCTTTTGGAAACAAAACACATTTTTTTCTTTTCCTTAGGGAACCCCTCCCCATAGAATCTCTCTGTGGTTTTTAATGTGCCATGTTAGCTATATCAGCTAAAGCTGACAAGATCCTTCTCCCATTTTCACAGCCCTCTTCCGAGGTGGAAATAATGATCAATAGGCAGTGAAAGAAAATCCCTCCTATTGACTTAATTTCCAAGAAGCCTTAGTATATATATATTTAAGCCATCTCTACACAAGGTGTTGTGATATAGAAGAAAAACATTTTGTGTCCTTGACAACACTGACACCGAGATTCTGCTGAGCAGGTTTACCAATATTAATATGCAATTTCGGCTTCAGTGCTGATACATCCAAAAGCCTTTCCATCTCCCATCTGCGCTTGGCTCTGGGTGTTTGGTGCACATGTAAAATGGGGCCTCTGAAAGTATAATATAACCCCAAGTGAGGCTCAGTGGCAGCTGGGATAACATCAATTGGTCATGCTTAGCTGACATTCATTTTAACTTGAACTCTAGCCATCATGCAGATTATTAAATTTATAATGATATATGTAAGATCCATTTTAATGACTCTTCATGCCTGGATGATGTCTTTCTTCCTTAGTTATGTTTGCAAAACAACACTTAATAAAGTATTAGGTTTCCTTTCCCTGCTGAATCTTTCAAGTTTTTTTTTTAAGTTGTGGGTAGGAAAGTTTGATAAAACAGATTTAGGCTTGCAGAAGGAAAGGAAATTATGTTGTTTATTCTTTTGCTAAAGACAGCGCCTTCCTGATTCTCTGAGAAATGTGCAGAAAGAGGGACTGTGTAATGAGGGTGCTATCTAACATTAATAATTAATTATTGGAAAAGATTTTGTTCATTTGAAATAAACTGGATTCCTCTTTGAATCAGTGACATAGAAATGACAATGAATTTGCCTTACATTTTTTTCTTCTGAGTAAATAACCTGGTGTTAGGAGCCTGCAAGGTTTTATCTTGGAAGTATAACATTGTAAGAACAATGTGCACAAACTTGCTGAGAGTGCTTTTATGTATATATCAGAATGACCTTATGTAAATTTGTCTGTTCCAACATTGGAACTAAATGAGCAATGTTGACCTATGCATGCATTTCCAGCACAACTTTTAATTTGCCTTTTAGGATTATATTTTTGTGTACATTGACTTTAAGTATTTTTCTTTTTCATTCTTTTAGACTAATACTGAGAGTATCTTGCCTTATTTTCTTGTACAACTTTCAACCACAATTGAGTCCAGTGAGAATTTTGTTAAACGAGTTTTGCCCTATTTTATGACTTTTCTTGCCACTGTTGTTAAGTGAATCATTGCAGTTATTGAATTAGTAACATGGTTGTTAAGTGAATCTGGTTTCCCCATTGACTTTGCTTGTCAGAAGGTTGCAAAAGGGGATCCCATGACCCCGGGACACTGCAGCTGTTATAAATGGGAGTCTGATGCCAAGCATCCAAAGATAAATCAGGTGACCACGGGCATGCTGCAATGATCATAAGCATGAAAAATGGTCATAAACCACTTTTTTCAGTGCTGTTGTAACTTTGAACGGTCATTAAGTGAACTATTGTAAATCCAGGACCACCTGTAATAGACAGTGCTCCATAAAGCTAGACACTGGGGTCTCTTCCTATTCTCCCCAAATCATGATTAGATCCTGCCAATACTGAAATGGCTTTGACTTCAATTATCTCAGAATTACACTGGATTTATCCACCCCATTTTAAGGTGAATTGCAAGGCTAAATCCTTATTTTTAATTTCACTTGAAAAAGATTTTAAAACTCTGTGTATTTATTTTCTATTTATTCAACTTATTTTTGTGTTTCTATCTTTTCTTTGGGTGCTCTTGTAGATGCATTGTCATAGGCAAAGCAATATCTTTTTGCTATCATTGCACTGCACAAGAAAGACTGGCGGCGGTCAATAATTCTTGGAAGATCATTGGGATGCGGATTGCTGTTTTTAATCATTCTCTTCCTTGGCTGGTGAATTAAGTGCTGATACTTTAATTTACCTGACTATGAACCATGTAAAATATGCTGCAAGACAGAGCCTAATATTGTTCTTAGTTTAGCAAGATCTATTTAACCGTTGCATATGAGGTCAAAGGAAATTTTCTGTGATTGATTTATCTTGGATACATTTTTTCCTTGTTAACTTTTTCATTTAGATTTTCAAAGGCATGTGTGGCTAGAATATGAGGATACAGAGGATACAACATAATTCATATTTTTCCCGAATAAATACTAATTGATTAATGTTTGAATGAGATGGCATTTTAGATGTAAAAATAAATTGATTCTGAAGTCTTTATGTTTTGTGCTCTGTTGCTTGTTTTGTTGAAATAATACTAACCACCCGAGAACCATCCCATATTTTATTTTAATAATAGCTTTATGGAATTGAAAATTTGAAGACTTCAACTCTCCTATTTATCTTATTCCTTCTTTTAACTTTTTATTGACCACATACATCATAATAGTAACAGCAATAGCACTTAGACTTATATACTACTTCACAGTGCTTTACAGCCTACTTTAAGCAGTTTACAGTGTTAGTATATTGCCCCCAACAATCTGGGTCCTCATTTTACTGATCTTGGAAGGATGGAAAGCAGAGTCTACCTTGAGCTGGTAAGGATCAAACTCCTGGCAGTCAGCAGAATTAGCCTGCAATACTGCAATCAAATCACTAGTAGATTTGGGACCCTCTGCGTTTGCAACAATTTCCTTTTGCAAATGGAAAACTGAAGTATCTTTGAATATCTTTTCATGGGCAACCAAGCAATCACCCCTGAATATGAAAAGAAAGGAGTGAGAGATTTAAAGTCAATCTTCTTCATATGAGTTAGGAATTTAGTTCCCAAACCCAGTTTTAGCATGAATAGAATTTCTGAGAGTTGTGTTTTCAAGAAATCCAATACAGGTCAAAAGGACATTTAAGGGTTAATGTAAGAGAAGTGCTTCCTTGAAAAGCCATCTCGTTACAGATAATCCTCAGTTTACAACCATTTGTTTAGTGATTATTCAAAGTTGCAACTGAAAAAAGTGACTTGTGATCATTTTTCACACTTAGATAGTTGCAGCATCCCTGTGGTCAGTGATCAAAATTTGGCAACTGATATGTATTTATGATGGTTTCAATATCCCAGGATCATGTAATCACCTTTTACAACTTTCTAACAAAGAACAGGGACGCCAGATTTACATAAAAACTGTGTTATTAATTTAACAACTGCAGTGATTCACTTAACAACAGTGGCAAGAAAGATCATAAAATGGGGCAAAACTGACAACTGTCTTGCTTAGCAATGGATATTTGGGGCTTAATTATTAAGGATTATCTGTAATCATAGTTATGCAATAGTTCCCCAGTCAAATACATACAGTACAGGTAACAACTGTAGGAGTGACTTAAAGCATGAGAATTTGATTAATTAAAACCAAGCTTTTTTCAAATAAGAAGGGCAAAGGCACAAAAACAAAGCAACTAAAATGTTAATTATTGTACACTAGCATTCATTATCATGTTCAGGATATTAGCTCATGAAAAATTATTTGGGAACAATGACTTCTTTTCTCTATTATAATAAGAGGTACAAGCTTGCTCACAGACTTCGTAGTGAACTCTTACTCTCCTCACATGAAAGCAACCTTTCATATAGCAGCTGATTAAGGATTGTGAAGTCTAAGCCTTGAAGAAAAGAGAAAAAGAAAGGGATCCCAAATATAAAAGCTGAAGTTCTCCTATGATACAGATCATTATGACAAAAGAGCATTATTAAGCTGTCAAAATTCTGCCTGATGTTAAATTAAGCAAAAATTAAATCATCTGTATCTTTTCCTCTCTCTCACACATCCAAACATACATACTCACCCTTTTGCCATTTGAATAAGAAAAGTCTTTACATGCAAGTAAAACTGCAAAGCTTCATCAGCATCACATTGATTTACATAAGCCCTCCGCAAGATTTATTATTTCAACATATTTATTTCACCCTGTTTCTGCATCCTGTTGGTAATAGAATATTGGAGCAGCTCATAACAAGAGTATTCTGCTCACAACAGGCTCATATTTTTCATAATTGATTTAGTTTTTGCATACAAAGGACAGTTTAGAACCCAGAAGAATATTAAGATCTCAAAGAAAATCCAAAGGGAATCGATAGCATGCTTCAATACAATAGACAACGCTTCATTTATTTTAACACAGTGTGTTCCTGATCGAGGAACTGTTTATTTCAGAGATGATTTAAGCAGATGATACGCTCAAATCATTAATATTTGTGATCTTTGGACAGTACTGCTAACACTAATAGAACACTTATAGCTCCAACCATGAGAAAAGGAGTACTGTGAAATTGGTGGGCATGTTTAAAAGTTGTTGCAAAAATCACAGAATCTATGACACGCTTAATAATAAAGCTGCTGGTGGCCAGATTTGAGTGCACCATTCACTCAACCAATCTTCCACATTCTATGTAATGCAAGAAATAAGAAATAAGTGCATCAGGCCATGTTTTTTTTATGAAATGGGCTTCTGACTTATGGTTAAATATAGGTAGTTCTCATGACCATTTGTTTAACAATGGTTTGGAATTACAACAGCCTTGGAAAAAGTGACTCATAACTTGTATAACTTGTGCTCACATTTACAACGATCACACCACCTCCACAATCATGGTGATCATCATGATCATGGCCACATTTGGCATCCTGCAGTCACATGATTATGGCAAACGTTTTTATGATTTGTAGTAAAAAAAATACACATTGGGGAAGCTGGATTTGCTTAACCGTGATTCAATTAACAATGGCCATAATAAAGATTGTAAAGTCAGGTCTGACTTAACATATGACCACAACCACTTACAATAGAAATTGTGGTCTCAACTATGGTTATGATTTGAGGACTATCTATAATTGTAATGCATTTCCAAAGTTCACCAAAAATAACTTCTCAAGAGGGAAAAATACACAGGAAAAAACACCTTTTTTCAAAAAAACCCCCTCTCTTTTGTACATTAGGAATGAAAACCCCTTATATACCACATTTATAGTCGCATGGAAACATTTTGAAATAGTTTTTAATGCCTTTAACAAATGATGTTTGTCTCACATTATTGCCAAGAACCATGATAATGCAGTGGTTAGAACGCACATAATCACTTGTTGTTGTTGTTGTTGCCCTGAGAAAAACTGAAGTTGCAAATGTAGATGCTTTTTTTTTTCAGGAGTTTGTTCATTGGGCTGGATGAAGTACAGTATCCAGATGTTGCTTTAGCCATTAATGCATGTATGAAAAATATTTCATTCTTTGATATGATATCTCTGACTATAGAGTGTTGGTTTTATAATTGCAGGATTTAATTTATTTTATTGTTTAGTTTGCTTTTAGTTATCCAGCCTGTTCCTGGCTGACGGTATTAATGAGAATTGTTCATCATTCCCTTTTTCTTGTTGCCTGTTTCAGGGCTCCATTATGTGCCGGTTCACATTCATTGCACTGAAGAATTGCAGCTCTTTAATTCTTATCTAAGGAGGAATATATTGGGTTATATCCAAAAGGCACATCATGAATATGTGAGGAGGAGAAATGCTATCAAAATGTTTATTCATTCTGTCCTTGTTGTGAAGATATGATCTTGTTTCTTTTCTTTGTCTCTCTTTTGAAGATTGACGTTGTGATATAAGATCTGACAGAATGGAGAAGGCTAGTGGTCCATCTGGTTGAGCATCCTGCCTCTGGCAATGATCAATATCTGGTACTTAGGAAAAGAAGCAGATCTCATCCCTTGCTCTCTAAGTGCATGTGTTAATAAGCTATGTCAATCACACTGTGCTGACTATGGGGAAAAGAGTAATTTCCTTTATTCTGTTATGCTCTGGACTCAGAGATGTTTTTATTTTAGAATAGCTGAAAATAATAGTGACCATGATGTTATCTATTCATTATTTTAACACTGTTGCATAATTTTATCCAATGTACAAAATTCTGTGTAAATTGGCTTATGCATAGATTTCAGCTTTTCATGGTGATTTTTGTTGGTTGCTCAAAAATATATTTTAACAATCATGGGAAAGGTTTGCAATTAGAATCTGAGTTGTATGTTTCTGTGCCACTATCTGAACATTCACTTTTCAGATACAACATGGCCATCAAACCATGTTATTCCATGAAATTCAAATTATTACATGAAATCTTACTACTCCTTAAAACCAAACATTTAAACCAAATGTCTATAATTTCATTGGCTCACTTTATGCAGGTGGTACTGAATTTTTGTGCTGTTTTGCCTTCTACGATACTCAAAAGTCATTTCTGCTTTATTTTCATTTGGAATTAACACCTGCATTTAGTAGAAACCTCTTCTTGGAAAAAATAAATCCCTTCCTATTCCTTTTCCAGATGATTAATTTTTACTGCTCTATATATCCCCACCCCCACTAAGATTTGAAACTCAGATTCCATGACTGGCACCCAAAAAGCCTTGAAATATTCCTTTGCATGGATCATATATCTGTCAGCTTCTCCTCATCCCTACAGCCGTTCACATCACATTAAAAGCTGCTTTTGGAACAACTTCCAAAACTGAGTCATGTTGATAGGAGAAATATAAAGTACTCTTCATATGGAACATCATGGACAATCTCATTAGAAACCAACAAACAAACATGCAGTGTAATGTTCATTCTCATCTGCAGATGGCACCTTTTTCTTTATATTTTGTGTGTGTTTGTGTATGTATGTGTGTGATGGTATCTTTTATTTAATTTCAGACATAGCTTTCTTACCCAAACATGATATAGTAAGATAATTTCTCGCCATTTGCTTTTGGTCACCCTGGGGAACTAAGATTATTATTGAAGTAGAAGGCTTCAGGTCAACCTGACTCCTGGTGACTTCATGTACACAATGAATTTTGAGTCAATTGGCCTAGAAACGTGACAAACAAGCAAAATATCTTCCTAGCAACAGTGCAGCAGTGGTTTTGCCTCTATCTTCTTACAGGCTGTTTTCTTGACTTACTAGACTAACTTGAAATACTAAGCACATCTACCCCACTTAGCTTCTTTGAAGATTGGCCACAGACAACTGGATGCTGCCCTGTGAGCTGGAACTCTGTCAGTAATTTCAGGCAAATATCTGAGTTATGGATCAATGGATCAACCTATTAGAATGATTATATGATGTAGTATGGACCCAAGTATTGTTGCTCAGAGTCACGGAGATGAAGTCTTTAAATAAAGAAAGCAGCAACCAAATTAAATGCAACTATTGTTTCCTATTAATTTTTTTTGTTCTCCTTATTTTCCAGACTCTCTTTTTTCACATGGCCCAAATGTCTATCTCAGATGTTAGACATCAACATTCATTAGCGTGCTGATTTCCTTTAGCACTTTTTAGGGAATAACTCATTATTATGCAAATGGATGGTGTTAAGCTTCAGGCCAATTTCCATAGGTCTAACACAACAGATTACAGTCTTACCTCCTTCATGACTTCAATAATAGGAACCTTTCCTTCTATGTCATGAGTGCAGATTGTAAGAAGGACTGTTTCTTGAAATCTGGGTAAAACCCACTCATATATCTCCATCTGTTTTGATAAACATGCTGTGAGAGCAAGTCAGTGTCACTCAATCCTTCAGGCACACTGCATGGCTCTTCTCTCGGGGTGTTAAACTGGATTTCTTTGAGCGGCAGATCAGCATGGTAGTTCTCTGCAGGCTGGGGGGCGGGGAGGGAGATGGAATGAATGCCTCAGGCAGCACCCTGCTGGTCAAAATGTTTTGGCCAGCAGAGGGTGTAGGAGGCCTTCCAGGCAGAAAATGGGGTGCCACCCTCCCACCCCTGCACCTCATTTTGGCCCCCATGCCCCATTTCCACTAGCAGAGGCATCACAGGCTGGTCCTTTGCTATTTCCAGGCTGGCCCTTCAGGCCAGATTTAAGCACCCCTTGAGTTTGACACCCCTGCTTTTCTCCCTTTAGAGCTTTGCAGAGGTTCAAAGTGAGTCTGCATGCCTGGTGCATAAGAAGCCTCTTTGGTTTTGGGGTTAAGGCACCAGGTGACAAAGCAGGAGACTGTGCTTTCTAGTCCTGCCTTAACCATAAAGGCCAGCTGGATGATGTTAAGTCAGTCACTCTCTCTCAGGCCAACTCACCTCACAAGTGGTTGCTTTATGGAAAATAAGAGGAAGGTGTATTGCATATGTTCATAGTCTTGAGTAAAAATAGTTATTTTTAAATAGTTATTTTTAAATAGTTATAAATAAATAAGTAAATAGTAGTAAGCGGGTTTTATTGTTTATTACAGAATTTTGCATATATATTTCTTATTATTGTTTTAATCAGTGCATGTTTATGTTACTTGCCAAAGTAGCTCATATGTGGCTCATTTTTCTTCTTTAAATTAATCTGTTTCTGAGAGCCCAGTCTTATATGAACACCTCCTAATACTTAGCCACTTAGCATAACATTATAATATCACCTCTCACTGAATTGTCCCAATACAAATTGCATGGCTATCCCAACAAAATAAAAAGTTTTTTATACACATGGACAATACAGGTAGTCCTTGACTTACAACCACAATGGAGCCCAAAATTTCTATAGCTAAGCAAGACAGTTGTTACCATATATCCTCGCATATAAGCCGATCTCGCATATAAGCCGACCCTTAAAAAACTGCCCCAAAATACCAAATACTGCCCCCAAATACCATGGTTTGTTGTTTGGGCTAATAACAAAAGAGTATTAATATGCAACGCACTGATGAAGGTTCATTATCAAAGCATTTGTATAGGAAACAATATTAAGTTTATTACCCGGTATGTAAAGAATCTGATGTTATATAATGGTAATATATGCACTTATCGTAGCAAAAGCTTGCAGAAGA
>BHFT01039087.1:0-11745 GCA_004320025.1 Laticauda laticaudata
TTGACAGGATGCGCTCTTTACATTCACCATCTCTTTGGGACAGTTTAGATCCGTTTGGACCATACAGGAGCAAAGATTTCAGCGATGATCTCAGACCTTCAAGATTGCACGCCGTATCGTCGTAATGCCAGCTCTGCCCTCCATGCATCAGGACATGTATTGGCTTCTGTGTCAGCCATGAAACTCGCATGCGCACACATGCTTACTTCATCGTTGAAGATCCTTGAATATCTAGGTCACTGTTTCTCAACCACTGCAACTTTAAGCTGTGTGGATGTCAGCTGCCAGAATTCCCCAACCAGCAACAGATTAAAGCTGCAGAGGTTGAAAAATGATCGAGAAGTTTGAAGTCAACTGGGTGTGATTAGCTCATTATCTTGCAAATGTTCCAAATAATCTAATACCTGAACAGAATCTGGGTACTTCCACAAAGGAGAAACATTTTCTCCCCCTTTCTTGTATACCAACACCTCTTCCAATTCTCATTATATGGATCAATTAATGCCTACTTTCCTTCCCTCAGCATAACTTCCTTCTCTCAAAATCTCTGTATCACCCATGCCTTCCATATAACATATAGAGGCAGATGGCCTTAAGCCTGAATGGGGTGAATATCTTTAGCAAGGCTATAAAAAACTGAGTGATGGTGATTTCATAAAAACTGCATGCTTGGAGCAAGTCCAGAAAAGAAAAGCATCAGACGAAGCCATAAAGAAAATAAAAAGGAAGGGAACATCCAGTGGAGAAACTTCATTTCTTGACGGCCTCACTTCCTTTGTGGTCGCAGATCAAAAGCAATGACCTTCTTTCCTAGTGAATGAGTCACTCTTTCATCTTTCTTTCTTTCTTTAACACTTTTCCTTATTTTTTCCCCCTTATGGAGAAACTGAGAAGAGCTAGCACAATCATACATACCAGAGTGGGACACATATAAATATATCCAAGGTACAAAAGCATGAAAATTGAAAAAAAGAAAATGACAGTCTCGCCATAATGGTTGTGAGGCCTATTTCCTTCTGAATCAGTGAATAAACTGCCTTGGGTGATTAAAATTTGTTTTTTAAAAGAGTTCTCTCACACTGCTAAATTACTTATTTTAAAATCAGGGTAATTTGGGCAAATTAATCATTAACTTAAAAAACAAGGGATTTTTGAAATTGATCTACAGGTGAAATTCAAAAAATTAGAATATTGTGCAAAAGTTCATTTATTTCAGAAATGCAACTTAAAAGGTGAAACTAATATGTGAGATAGACTCATTATATGCAAAGCAAGATAGGTCAAGCCATGATTTGTCATAATTGTGATTATTATGGCTTACAGTTCATGAAAACCCCAAATCCACAATCTCAGAAAATTAGAATATTACATGCAATCAATAAAACAAGGATTGTACATAGAACAATATCGGACCTCTGAAAAGTATAAGCATGCATATGTAGTCAGTACTTGGTTTGGGCCCGTTTTGCAGTAATTACTGCCTCAATGTGTGGCATGGGATGGAAGCTATCAGCCCGTGGCACTGCTGAGGTGNTTCGGTCTCATGTCTCTCATCTTTCTCTTGGCAATGCCCCATAGATTCTCTATGGGGTTCAGGTCAGGCAAGTTTGCCGGCCAATCAAGCACAGTAATTCCACGGTCATGGAGCCAGGTTTTGGTGTTTTGGGCAGTGTGGGCAGGTTCCAAGTCCTGCCTGAAAATGAAGTCAGCATCCCCATAAAGCTCATCTGAGGAAGGAAGCATGAAGTGCTCCAAAATCTGCTGGTAGACAGCTGCGTTGTTGTTGATGATATTATCATTCAATTGTGTCTGACTCTTGGTGATTCTATGGGCCCACTATCTCCACATCTTCCAGTCTCACACAAATTCTTTGATGGTCTGGGTTCCTTTTATTGCTAATTCTTCCAAACATAATTGCTTTCTCCAGTGAATTCCCTCATATGACATGGCCAAAATAAGTGAAATGTAGTTTTATGGTTATACTGTATAAAGCATATTAAGGATAAAGACTGGTGGATTTCCCAGGCTTTGTTTCTATCACCTTCCATCAAAAATCCAGCCAGTGGGAAATTTTGCAACCATCACTATCTTTAACATGGTCTGGGAAAGAGATTGTTTTGATACATGGTTACACAATCAGCACCAATTTGGTATAATCAATTGACATGGGTGTAAAGAGATCTGACTATTAGCTGATATTACCTGCATAGAAAATTTTCCCTAAACCAGAGCTAATAGCTAAACTCTTTTAAAGTTCACATTTAGTATTAAATCTAAGGGAATCCTGTTAGCTCAGCTGACAGGAATGGTGAGAATTGTTCCATAAAGCAATAACAAGCTGCCTACTGCAAAACACTGATTTAGAACCTTCTTTGATATTATTTTGATTGGAGTTTTCATAGAATGCACACCTTGTTTCATTTACAGATATATGGATTGTACCTTTACCGTATTTCTCTCCCCCGCCCCATGGGATACAGAAGCTCTAATTTCTGTCTCACTGAAAAATATTATCTTGGTGCCTCTTTCTTGTCTCTTGGCTATATTTCCAAGTACAAATGTATTTCTAGCACTTTTGCTTTCATGCTGCAAATTAATACATGGCTTTGTGATGTTGCTGAGCCTGCAGCCAGGTGAATTGAAATAACCACACATGGAGAAAGAAAAATTATTTGTCTTCAGCTGTGATCTTGGTAGGAAATTCTTGACATCAAGAGACTGATGCTCAAGAAGTGAAATTGCTTGGGTTTCCAATCCATTGGTTGGGTCAAGAGAAATAAGCAACCTATTGTGTTCAATTACTTCACCTATTTTCCATGCGTTAATGGGAACCTAAATCCAAAATAACTCAAGTTTAGGAACCTATCTAATGTACCTTTCATCTCCTCTTTTTCCCACAACAGCCCTGTGAAGTGTGTTGGGCTGAGAGAAATTGACTTGCCCAAATTCACACAGTCAGCTTTCATGCCTAAAATGGGACTAGAACTCACTGTCAACTAAAAGGATACTTCTTTGGTCTTTTTAGCTGCCAGAAAAAGGGAGTCAGGGAAAACAATGCATTCCTTAAGTGCCTAGATAATTGTCTTGGCAGCCCAAAGTTGTCAGAGCGCAAGAATATTACTAGCTGATTATTGGTCGGTAGGTAATCAGACTTCAGAATTTTGGAAAAACATGTAACAGAAATCATCAGCACTTCAACATTCTCCACCACTTTCAACAATGATGAAACTATTAAAGAGAATTATAAATAAATTTGTTAGTACCCCAAAAGTTTTTTCATGGGACTGGAATTGTTGAGAGACATCGTGTTATGTAGCAAGCCTGGCTTGGTTTTGCATAGCAGCTCTTTTCTGAACACTTATTTTTTGGTTCCTAAATTTGCATCTTTACAGACAGAATCAATTTTACATTCTGTTTCTAACAATTCTACACAAATGTTTTTGAACTCACACATTAGGAATGTGAATGAAGAATATTTCATTCCAATGTGTAGTTTTCAGATGTACAATTAAATCTGCAGTTTGATGAGTTCCAGACCATTTCATTTTTCTAGTTTCCATTATCTTAGGATAGGAAAAATTATTTGGTTGCTAAACCTAATTCAAAGGGCTCTTCTGAAACCATCATTTTAAACAGTTTTTCAAAATAATTTAACCTTTTATAAATCTGTTAATGTCTCATACCTGGGCTGGAACCATTCTGAATTTGCAAAAATTCATACTGAAAAATATTCCATTTTTATTATGTATAATAGTGTCTTGTTTATGGAGATTATATTGCTCTACAGTGATAGCTTTTTCTAGGGTATAAGATCTAACATCAAAGTTAATTAGCTCCAGACTGGAGTATGGGATAAATTTTATATGTAGATGCTTTTAATGATAATGGAATCCGTTAGTAGAAGATCTCCTGGATAGGAAAAGAGGAAAAGAAATCTCACCATGTAGTATTGTTGCTGTGACTATTGAATGGGCAACTGGTATAATTGTGGGCCTAATTTAAAATACTAAATTAACTTTTAAGATACTAAATGGTTTGGAATTGAACTATGATCAAGATTATAATCAGTTGTATTCTTCAACTCTTGATCTATGATGACTATCAGTTACTCCATTCACATTTGACCAGGAAAAACTATTATATTGTTACAATAAGTAGGGCCTTTTCACTGTAGGCCTCAAAATCATCCTATATTTTTCTCCATTTTTTGACATTGAATCTGATTCTTCAGTAGTTGGTATTTAACTTGCTTTCTTTACTAGTACTATCTAGTATTTCTTTCCCCAAAATATCTGAAAGGCTTCAATTCCTCACAGTTCTATTAGAATTCAGAATAACACAGTTAGAAGGGACCTGGGAAGTTCCAGTCCAACCCCCTGATTAAGCAGGAGACACTATACCATTTTAGTCAAATGGTTGTCCAGTCTCTTCTTAAAAGTGTCCAGTGTTGGACCACCCACAACTTCTAAAGGCAAGTTGTTCCATTAGTTGATTGTTCTTACTGCCAGGAAATTTATTCTTAGTTCTACATTGCTTCTCTCTTTGTTCAGTTTCCATCTACTGCATCTTGTCTTGCTTTCTGGTGCTTTGGAGAATAGGTTGAATCTCTCTTCTTTGTGGCAGCCCTTCAAATATTGGAACACTGCTATCATGTCTTCTCCCATTTCTTCTTTTCATTAGATTAGGCATACCTGTTCTGACCCAGCTCCCAAACACAAGTCCTTTGTATTTAATGAAAGGTTCCCTTTATTATGAGTGTAAGCAGCTGCTCTTTCATAGCAGGCTATGAAATCTCTAAGTCCTTTGGACAGTGATGCTCCCTCCCTTTCCCGCTGAAATGGCTCCAACACACCAGGAGTCTCCCTCTCTCTCTTCCCACACTTGCAAAATAAGTCCTGGAAAGTGCACTTGCTTTCTTCCAGCACACACACACACACACACACACACACACACACACACACGCTCAGAAGGCGGCTGAAATTCCAAGAATTCTGATAATTTCCAAGACAAGGATTCGAAGTGTCAGGCTATCAGTGGCTGAAACCAACAGGGAGACTGAAATACGTATGTCTTTCACACCTATTCATGCTCTGCACCCGCTTCCTTTTATCCCCAGAGTTAGAGTGGGGCTTCGCTAGTCGTAGTGGTTCTTCCATCCGCAAGGGACTGTCTCATGATCCTCTGCTGTCCTCTTCTCTGCCTTCTGTGCATCTGTATGTCAGGCACTGGAATCCCAGATGTTCCTCCTCTTCCCATCAGCCACCTGCAGAACTGGAGGCGTTGACTTTCCATCTGAGGACGGATGGCTTCAGGCTCAGTCTCGTCTCATCTCTCTCTCTCTCTCTCCTCCCCCTCCCTCCTTCCTCGCCTCTTCTCTCTCATCTCTCTCTCTCTCTCTCTCTGCCAGCTCCAGTCCCTCTTCTCCCTCAGAGTTCTCAAGTTGCCTTGATGTTGGCCCTGACTCCCATGCTGCCTCCTCATCTAATTTGGCTGCTGGAGGGGCTGGCAGCCGACAGGCTACAGCAATACCCAATTCTTGTAACCATTCTTCATATGTTTTTGCCTTCACTCCCCCTCCCCAAAATCATCTTTGTCACTCTTCTCTGTACTCTTTCCAGAGTCTCAACATCTTTTTTACATTATCATGCTTTTGCTGAGTATACCTTTGCTTCATAAATCTGTATGCTTCTCCTTGTAATACTTGCACTCATTTTTTAAAAAATGTCAGGGCACAATGCTCAATAAACAACATAATTAATGAAATAATTGGCTTATGATTACTAATACACTTGTCCTTCATATACTCCAGTGCACTCTATAAACAGGTAAGCAAGACACTATTTGTGGCCAACTTCATTATGCACACATGCACAGGCACAGCCATCAATCCAGTTCTCCTTTCTAGTGCTTTCATTTCTATCACACTAAAGCTTTGCCATCTTGCATATAAACAAGAGTCACTTAAAGTCTTCGTAACTCCGTTGACATTGGTCAGAATGATTTATTGTATTTATTGTAGAATTTGCTATTGTGCACCCTTATCTGTCAAAAATGAGTCAGGGGAGTGTACAACCTCTTGGCAAGCTAACTCAGGAGATGATGAGCTATTAATATCTCTTTGACCAGCTGTATTGTTTAGTTAGCAAAAGGTCTGAAAAATTAATTAGAAATTCTGGGCGGGGGTATGGGGTAACATTGGTGGAATGATTTCTTGGCAAACAGGATGGCAGGAAAGTTGAAGCAGAACTGAGGCAAAGTGGCAAGGAAGAAGAAGAAATGTGGGAATGTGATTGAGATAGATGTGAAATATGGCAGCGATAGGTAGTTGTTTCCAAACTTAGTAACACCAAGTCTCAAAAACCTGGGCTGCTGGTTGGTCTTCAATCTTTCAAAGACACGAGTGAAGATAAATTACTAAGATGTGGAACAGTATAATCTTCATTGGAAGGCAAAATAGTTTTTCTCCAGTGATAGTTAGCCTCCAAGCATTACTTTCTGAAGGAAAATTATTTAGAAAGTAAGATTGCAATTTCATACCCTATGTGTATGCAAATTGCAAATGCTATGCAAAAAAACATTTCATCAATATTCTAATTTGTATAAAAGACAAGATGCCTCTTTGGACTAAACAGATGAATACCTAAATAATTTTTTTAAAACCAAGAATTACAGACAACAAAAACAGATTATGAATGGATTTACAACAATAAGGAAAGTTTGTGAAGCTTTAAAAAAGATTAAATAGCGAAATAGCCTGGACTGGACAGATTCCCAAGTTTTTATTACAAATATTTTAAGGATGCATTTTTACAATCTTTCCAACATACAATGAATTCTATTTTACAGGGAGGAAAGATGCCAGAAATTGGTAAGAGGCCAGCGTAGCATTAATAACTAAAGAGGGACAAGATTTGACTTTAACAAGAAATCATATGCTGATATCATTATTGAATAATGACTACAAATTGTTTACAATGATTTGATTGATTGACTGAAAATGTTGCAAGAATTTGTTTGGGGGATCAATGTAGGCTTTTATCTAAAAGACTACCTGTATTAGAACAATATTAGAAATGTGTTGGACATTTTAGAATATTTCAAACAACATAATGAAAAACAAATCACAACATAATAAAAAACAAATCAAGAAATCTTAGATGCACAGAAGGCCTTTGACAATTTGAACAGGACTTTCTTGTTCAAAAATTTAAAAGATATAAGCTTTGGAGAGAATTTTATAAAATGAGTATATCCATTTACACTTTACAAAAGCACAAATAATTGTTAATGGCAATCTATCAAAGCTTTGTGAGGTGTAGAAAGGTACAGTATAGAGATGCCTGCTGCCTCTTCTCTTGTTTATTTTAGCTCTTTTGAGTAGGCAAAATATTAAAATCACACATCACAAAATCTCAAAAACAATCAAAAGGCTGCTACAACTACATGGCATGACAGAATCCAACTAATCCCCTCCCCAACATCTAAAGTAGACCAAGAGACCCAGTAACCCCCCCCCCCAAAAAAGAGAAAAACAGGAATCATCTACAACATGGATGTCAAACTTGATCATGTCACATAATGTCACATGACATATTGTGACATGTTTGCCTTTGTGGAGCCATGGTGAACATGACTTGTGCATGATGCATCCAGCCCATGGACTGCCAGTTTCACACTCCTGATCTACAGAATAGAAGACTGTACCAACTATTATATAGGACAGATAGGTAGAAGATTGGCAGAATGAATCCTCAAATTAAGGATTAGCAGTTGGAATGCACAAAGAAATATCCTTAATCTTAATACAGGAACAAAGTCAACCGTAATTTCAATTGGGAATCTGACCAAGTTCAATCCAAAAATGCCAGATAATTCCTGAAAGCCTGGCAGTCAGACAAAAAGCCATCAACAGACAGATGGAAATAAATCATATGTACACATTTTTCAAAAGAAACAATACAAAAAGCTAAGAAGGAAACAAAAAATCCAGAATACATCCTCTTCTGCAGCCAATATCTAGATAAGTAGGGATTCACACCAGACAAACAATCAATCAGAAAACAATACCCCTAATCAAGAAGCCACCAAGGAGAAAAACTACATCCCCACCAAATCTAGCAGACTAAGGTACTGTGTATAAACAGGCAGCTAACCGCACACTTTCTCACAGTGATGATGTTACCTAATTGCAGGGGTGGGATTAAATTTTTTTAACAACCAGTTCTGTGGGCATGATTTAGTTGGTGGTCATGGCTTGGTGGTCATATGACTGGGTTGACATGGCTTGGTGGTCATGTTATTGGCTGGATGTGGCCAACTCAATATCACTCCATCAAGGCATGCATCTCCTCGCCTGGACTCTAATGACTGCAGGGATGCTTCAACAGTTGTAAGTGTGAAAAATGGTCATAAGTCACTTTTTTCAGTGCCATTGTAACTTTGAATGGTCACTCCACACAAGCAAAGTACCAGCAAAGGAGGGGAAAAAAAAACTCCAGAAAAGTTCCAGAGACAGGAAGTCTAGTCCTGCCAAGAATGTAATAAGGGTTAATGGAGAGGCAGTTTCTGTAAGCAACACCAGAATGTGTCCTTCCTGCCTTCCTTAAAGGATTAGGCCAATAATTTCTTCTAACAACTGGTTCTCCGAACTACTTAGAATGTTAACCAGTTCTAGTAAATAGGTGCAAACTTATAGAATCCCACCCCTGCCTAATTGGGTAATGAAATGTTTGCAAGAAAACAACCAAGCATTAAAGACATCACAATTCAACCCTTATCTTCACATATTCTCTTTCATTGACAACATTTCTGTGTATTGCAGAGGACAAATTTTCTATGTTTTCTTTCTTATCTGATAAACAGACTAATCGTCTGAATGAGAGACTTATGATCAGTAAGCCAATCTCTGAATAAGAGTGCAAAGATCTGCAGAGCCAAGATTTTCATCCAAGCCTTGTGTGAAACATGATAGGAAGTATCAACAACTGTATCACTGTCAAGCTGAATCTGGATATAAACAGCTATGAGATAAATAAAGAGAAAATACACATTGATAAGAAAGCCAGCTGGTAAAAGATAATGTTTGCACTGTGATGTCACAAGCATAAAATTTAATCCCACAGGCAGGCAAGACTTTTTCAGAACACATCCTTTAGATATTTTTACTTGTCTTTCTTCACTTTCCCAAGTAACAAGCAACATCTCAGTAGTTAAAAGATAATTAAATGGAGAACAGCTGTTGCTCATTCCCCTTTAAAACCAGAAGAAAAGCTGAAAGATCTGCTCACCTTGAAAATATTTCCATATTTCTTATAGATTATATTAATATTTTATTCAAAATGACTTATAGAAGATACTTCATAAGCTCTCTGAGCCCTTTCTATTATTATCTACTGAAGATGATCTTAATATTTAGGAACTTTCATAATCTGCGAAGAGCTGGAGTTCTATGACCACTTCCTTCCAAATGTTACAAAAGAAATGATACAAAAGATTGTCTAGGAATATGGAGGGTGCAACTCACCCAGTTTTATTTTTACTTTATATCTATTGTAAGCATAGCAATCCAGGCAGAAGCTATAGCTTGAAAGTGGTGAGTGGAAGTGACAAACATGGTAACCAGAAAAGACAAACATTTAATTAAAAGAAAGAGATGATGGCTGGGAATATTTACATTTTTTGAAAGGGAATTTTCAGATTAAAAATGTAAACCTAATTCAAGTTACTCAACTATGCATTCCTTCGACACCCCCCCCCCAAATATACTAGTGATTAAAAAAAGAAATAGTAGCAGCCCTGTTGGCCAAGGGAAAAGCAAGGTTACCCCCACTACAACTTGAGAAATCAGTGAAAACAAGATTTCTCAGCATGCTTTTTGTACTGAAATCTGATTCGATACATGACAGAAAAGATACTGCAAAACTGGAAGACTACTAGGAAAAGCAACTTTTAGGAAAAGGTGACAAAGGGCTTGGAGATTAAATTCTAGGAAGTGAAATTAAAGGAATTTAGTCCAATCATCCTGACAACAATACCTAGGACGATTCATCAACAAATCTGCAAATATCGAAAAACAAGCAAAGTTATAACCAGAAGCCAACATGAGTTTGTCAAAAATAGATCATGTCAATCAAATCTTATTTTATTATTTGACAAAGTGACTAAATTAGTGAACCACTAATTTACTTGGATTGCAGTAAGGCATTTGACAAAGTAGATCACAATCTACTTTTTAGCATAAAAAGTAGACAGATAGGATAGATAGTTTCCGCATCAGATGGAACCATAACTGGTGGATATACCACATTCAGCATATAGTCCTTAATGGAACTGCATGTACATGGAGGGAAGTAAGCAGTGGAGTACCTTGAAGTTCTGTCTTAGGCCCAGTAATCTTCAATATCTTCATAAACAGTTTAGATGAGGGAATAGAAGGGGAACTCATCAAATTTGCAGATGACATCAAGCTGGCAGGAATAGCCATTACCCCAAAAGACATGCTCAAGATCAATGGTGGTATTCTATTGGTTCAACCCAGTTTGGGCAAACCAGTAGTAAAAAATGTTACCATTCAGCCGAACCGGTAGTAAAAAAACAGCTACCAGTTCAGCTAAATCGGTATTTCTTTTTTTTTCCTCCCAATGATTAGCTGTTCCGATGAGCAGCTGCACACACATACACAAACACACACACACACACAACTCCTTTTTTTTGCCTCCTGAGCCTCTGGAAAGCCTCCTGGGAGCAAAACTGGAGTACATGGGAGGTGCTGCAAAAAAAGAAGAAGCCATGCCCACCGAGTCACATGGCCATGCCCACTAGTCATGCCCACAAACCAGTAGTAAAAATATTTGCATCCCACCCCTGCTCAAAATCCAGAAAGACAGACTTGAACACTAGGCCCTATCTAATAAAATGAAATTCAGTGGTAAGAAAAGTGAAGTTTTATACTTAGGCAAGAGAATCAGGTATAGAATAGGTGGAACCTGGCTCAATAGCAATAACTGCCAGAGCAATCTTGGAGTTCTAGTGGACAATCACTTAAATATGAGCCAGCAGTTCATGGCAGCTGCTAAAAAAGCCAATGCAATCCTAAACTGTATTAACAGAGGGATAGAATCAAGATCACATGAAGTGTTAGTACTGTTTTATACCTTGATATACCTTGGTAAGACACACTTGGAATATTGCATCCAGTTTTGGGCACCACAATATAAAAAGGTGTAGAGACTCTGGAAAAGGTGCAGAGAAGAACAACAAGGATGATTAGGGGTCTGGAGATTAAAACATATGAAGAAAAGTTCAGGAAAAAAGAAGGATGAGGGGTGACCTTATAGCAGTGTTTTTATATTTGAGGGGCTGCCACAAAGAATAAGGGGTCAACTTATTTATCAAAGCACCAGATGGAAACTAATCAAAGAAAGAAGCAACATGGAATTACGGGTAAACTTCCTAACAGTTAAGATTAGGGATAAACTTTCTAACCAGTCTAGAACGAATGATGTCACTTTCTAACAGTGACAACAATTAACCAGTGGAATGGCTTACTTCCGCTGATACCTCCAGCTCAAACATACCCCCACCAGGCACCCAGATGAAATCTAGCTTCCTAATAGATAATAGCCGTCCTTTCACAAGAAGCCAAGCTGCACTGAAAGCCTCCAACAGTGGAACATAGTGTTGCCAGCCAATCAAAGCCACAAAACAGACAGAAGAAACCAGAAACACCAATCAAACAAACTCCAA